>WOVY01015661.1:0-18347 GCA_013436015.1 Rhipicephalus annulatus
TTTGTGTAGCTCCGATACAGAAGCCCTGCCTTCTCATAAAGAAACATGCTATTCTTTTTTCCAAGTTTACACTTTCCATTAGCGCTTTAGTCAAGAGGCTCTCACGCTGCTCTCGAACGAGCATTAGTCAATCAACCCCGACTGCTCACCTCCAGTTTCCGCTACAGGAGAGAGCATTGCACCACTCTCGCTTTCTCCCAATGGCGTCATGTCGTCTCCTCCACCGACATAGATGGCTTCCGCGAAGGGCAGCTCGAGTGACTCATCCGGAGAAATACATGTCGGAGGCATCATCGCCTCGCCGCCAAGGTCACATAGATCAGCCTCTTTAGCAGGTGGTGTTTCACTACACTGAACGAGATCAAGTTCTTGCAAAAGCTGCCGCGCTAGCGATCGCGTGAGGGCCATTTACGCTAAGTTGAAGAAGAATGATTTACCCTGCTTTTTGAGGAGCTGCTCGGAGTTATTGAAAAAATAAAGATAAGGAAAACGATCGGGAAGCGATGCAGACACAGCCGCTTCGGTGCGAACCTTACCGAACGGGCCTTTATTGACAACAGTAGCGATTGGTAAGCAAGCAATCTGCTGCTCGGCGACTTGCCTGCTCCACGCGCATTCTCTTGTACAGTCTTCTGGAGACACCAACGAAAGATGGACAACGTACAAGTCGCCACATAGTCTCGAAGTTCTCGACACGCTTTCCCATTCACACTAATTTCTTGGAGGTACGGCTCTAACACCCATATGTTCTTTCCCGATTCTCGGATTGTTGCGCAAGCAAACTTTTGCTTACAGTTTAACGTGATGTGCCCTTCTTTTTGCAGTTGTAGCAAATTAGCGGCTTCCGTGATTCCAAACGCCCGTGTGTATCAGTGCGTTGTTTAGGAACCTCACTCTATTTCTCCGCTTCCGTTTGCCATTCCCTACAGTGTCCTTCGTAAGAGACGGGTCCTCCCTGAAATTACGGTGCGGAGTGCTTTCCATCAATCATGCTTCTTTGAAAATCCCTCTTTCTTTTCATTCTTTTCAACTCGCACTGCCCTGCTATGGAAGTTTCGGCGAGTATATTACTCCTCAGCTAACTCTGCTGCCTTGTCTATCTGTACTTGACCAAGTTTTTCTGCAGCCAAAGCTTTGCATGCTCTTCGATGCAGTGGTAGAATTGCTCCAATGCAATGCATTCTACAACTTTATCGTGATTTTCATGAACACCTTTACCTTGAGCCATTCAATTAATTTGGCTTTAAGAGAAAACGCGAAGTAACGAGAGACTTATTTCCATTTTTAGCATACCGGAACCTTTGCCGGAAAGCCTAGGGTGACCACTTATACAGTCTCAAAAGCACATTCTTAACTTCATCATAACTCGCAAACGCTTCCCTCTACAAGCACGTTATCACGTCGGACACTTTGCCGGTAAGAAGATCTAAAAGGTTCTGCGCCCAACAGACTGCTCCTAGGCATTCACTCACAGACGTGTTCAACTGGACGAGATACTTCGCCAAGTCCTCACCGATTACGAATGGTAGCAGTTAGTGCCGAATTCGATGCTGGTGACCTGAACTGTCGAAGAAGCTACGCTATGCGCCGGCGAACAGTGTAGGATTCCCAATTCTATTCGATTCAACTCGAGGCGCTCCTGTCTCGCGGCCTCCTCATGGCGTTCTCGCTTTTCAGCTTTTCGCGTTCACAAACTTCTCGTTTCCTGCCTCCTCGCGGCGTGCTTTAATATCGCCCAGGCCTCATCGACTTCGTGCGTCGTCACTCCTGTATCCCTTATGGCTTCAAAGGTTGCTTGCTTTGTTTCGGACGACCCAAAACAAGGCCAAGTTCATCACAAACTTCGATGAGATCCTTCCAAGGAGTCTCCAGAATTCACACAAGCCTCTTGCTGTCTGCTCCCTTTAAAAATCAACTTGCCGCACCCGCTATGAGTCGACTAGCAAGACGTTTAAGTAATATCCAACACTGCCTTGTTGACACCCCTCTGCAATAACTTGGTTTTAAAGCAAGCACTCCGACTTGGCTTGTAACATCAAAGCTCACTCGAATGCTTCACACAGCCGTTTTATAAACTACTATAACGTCTGCTAGAGTAGTCTTGTAAACTGAGGCGAAAACATCAGTAACTCACCACATCTATGTCGCGGACACCGGCCCAATCTGCAGCTGCCATACACCATTATGAGGCGCGACACCAACACGAACCCGAAGGCGCCACTGCTCCGAAACTCGTCGCCAAAGTCACTAGCCGTTTGTAGCGTACGGTATTCATCTCGCGACTGCTTCTGCGCAGAGCTCATAGAGGAGCGGACAAGACGACGGTGAGTAGGGTGAGGTTATGTACAGCTTAGAAACAGAGGCGTTATGAATTCGGCACTGGGGTTGACAGCTTGGGGACTTGAAGAGCAGAGGTGTCTTCTTCCTGACGCATATGTCGCTGCTCTCTGACGCATAGGTCACCTGCTGGCAACGCGTCACTTAGTATTTTTATGGACACCGTGTAGACTTTTACGTCACCAACATCCAATCAGAAGCACCGCTGTTCGTAATGTTAGATTCCTC
The DNA here is from genome assembly GCA_013436015.1 of Rhipicephalus annulatus. Lineage (NCBI taxonomy): Eukaryota > Metazoa > Arthropoda > Arachnida > Ixodida > Ixodidae > Rhipicephalus > Rhipicephalus annulatus. The sequence goes on from WOVY01015661.1 coordinate 2,566, forward strand.
CAGTCCGGAACCGCCACTGGGTTGTGTCATAATCATCAAATCCGAAGCCTCTTCTTGGAGTCATAGAGCCGTTCAAACACGGAAACTGCGCGTAACTGTGAAAATGAATCTACAATAGTGCCCTGGATGAGTAAATATTCTTGGCATTATGGTGACATAGAAACACTGTCAGCATTTTCATTTAACTTTCGTAAGCCTCAGCTTACTAAACATATCTTGACATTTACCTAACTTTACATCACATAAGTTTGTGTGGTTGTCTTGAAATTCAGCCTGATTTAGCTCACAATGGTCACAGTGTAAAATTATGGCGACACAAGTTCTAACACCCCTACCTGTAAGCAGTGGTCAAAGCAACGGTGTGGGCGCTTATTAACAGCAGCTTCCAAGTTTGTCTTTCAAAGATGACTCGTGCACTCTTACATGGCTAGTCCTGGGGGTGGCATTATTTGTACGAGTACTTCCTCACGCGAATTAAAAAGCGTGGCATCTGAAGGCATAACTTTGAGAACGACAAGTAGCCCTTAAAGAAAATGGCCGCTCACTAAATGCTTTCATTCTACAACTATTGGCAATTTTTTCACTCAAAGCGAAGAATTCGTGATCGAGTAAAAGCCCTCTACTGAAGAGCTTTTCTGTAGTGTAACACTTGCTAATTTTCGACAGCTGGACAGCTGCTAGTGCCAACATTAAGCATTACACACACACACACAAAAAAACGCCAGGCCTGCGCGGAAGGCACAGCACAGTCACAGCAAAGGTACAAGGGCGCCCTTTCATAGCCTTTTTAAAACACTCGTTCTGTTACTACTGCAAGCACGCTAGCTTGATATCCAATTGGGCATTATTAATAAACTTTTTGGGTTGTAGGCCGGTATTTGCTATGCTCTTTTTTTTGTCATTGTTCTGAGAAACGTGGTATCCGTTAAACACTTGCAAAAATTTCGTGCCAGTTGTTTGATGATGAAGAATATGGCTGAAGTGGGTATGTGCCACAGTTAGAAGGTAAACAAGAACAAAGTTTTGCATTAGGCTGGAGCATCGGACGGTCTCCTCATTATATTTTTCGCATTGTGCGATGACGGGTTGTTCTTTCGCTGTTTTAAATCGCATTGTAAGTCGTATTTACGCGATGGCTGTCCCGACACCAAGCCTGCCTAAGGCAATTTGGCCAACCAGTAACAAGTAAAGTTCAGCTCAGTGGTAGAGTACAAGGCTGGCTCCCAGTGGGCTCGGGTGCGAGCCTCACTGTGTCTTTAGTGCGGTGCTTTTGATCAAGTCAAAAGCACCGGCGTGCTCAGTGGTAGAATGCTAGGCTGGCACCCAGCAGACCCGGTATTCGAGCACCACTGTGTCTTTGACGGTAGATCTTTCTTCTAATTTCGCACGATGTGGTTATGGATACCAGCGGCTGCGGTGAATTGATTTATTGATATGCGAGGATTAAGGACCCAAAACCACGATATGATTTAACGTGCACCAAAATCTGAGCACGTGGCCTACAACATCTGAGCACGCGGGTCTCCAACGGAAATGCAGCCGCCGCCGCCGGGATTCAATCCCGCAACCTGCGGGTCAGCAGCCAAGTACCCTAACCATTAAACCACTGCGGTGGGGCGGCAACTGCAGCGTAGGTGTCGGAAAACTACGCGTGACCCTGATTGCGATCTCATTACAGCTTCCGCTGTAAACAATAGATTTCCGGCGCTATGCAGTAAATGCGTTTTAATTTAATGACGACAGTCTTTCTTGGGGTCCTTCGACGCGAAAATGTTGGTCTGTTGTCTGGTGTAAGTTTGTCTGTTTGTGCACCCTTAACGTTACCGGGTACTCTAAACAGCACAAAGCGATACTCCTAACGGCGGACCCCATCCGCAGCACACACCAGCGTTGCTCAAGCTCCCCCGTTAATGCTTGCACAATTGTCAGTTAAAAAGCAACTATTGGACATATCTGAGGCACCATAAGAACACCTATACATTCTGTGTGTGCGTCTTTTACTAGAAAAGACATATATAGGTAATTTTAGGCACCGTAGCATTTCCCACTGCGCTGACCATGCAACGCTTGCACGAAAAGACAAGAGTTTCTAACGCCGTGCTAAGAGGACACAGTAGTCTAACCTACCCGTCACCTTGCGTAACACACCTTATGACCTCTGATGGGCGCGCACTCCTGTCTCATAGCCTCGCGCTTCGTTTTCCAAATAACTGCCAGATAGCGCTCATGTCTATCGTGTGACGTGATTTGATGCACTCGTTCGCCTCCGTAGCACCTCGAGGCACTCTAACGCAGCGCCTCCAGAATACCATTCACCGATTTATTACACAAAAACATCAAATGTACGTTTCGTTCACTCTCTCCAGACGCAAGACCATCATGTTTCAACGACATTTGCAGACTAACATGCAGATACGATACATTTTTTTCTGCTTGACGCATTTATCGCGCATATCATATCCAACCTCGGTCTCCCCTAAGGCCCTGAGATGGCTGTTGACCTATTCCAACTTGGAATTGACCTTTTCCAAATTAACAGTACAATATTTATTGTGTTCGAAGATTGAGTGCTATTCGATGATAAACAACAATAAAGCACGGCACCATGAACACGACACTATGCCTTGCAGTAAATATAAACAAACCTCTCTTTAAGAATGTTTCAAAAACCATAAAAATTGCAGTCTTATCTGCGTCATACGGTGGCCACAAGTCACCAAAAGAATACAGTCTTCTTTCTGGAGAGAGATAATAGCTAGTTCATTTTACGTTGTGTGTGAGAAGATTGGGGAGGAGGCGTTCCGTTAGATATGGACACAATCTGGCAATTACTTCTAGAATTGGAAGTTTTCTAGAATTCAGGCCTCCGGTAGGTTGCACAACCATGTCGCTTCAGTAAAGCTTAGGATACAACCTCTTTTTATTTATAGCGTCGCATTATTAGTGAAGCGTAATAACCACAGATGTCTTCATATTATGTATATCTGCATTAGAAATGTAAATTACACGCTAATACTCAAGTCCATGTGTTTACCTCAAAAATGCGTGATACTTGCTTTTCATAGACAATCTTCACAAGTATTAATGCAGCAGGCATGTCAGGCTGGCTGGGTGTTTCGGCGGTACTGAAACTTTTGCCGAGTCGTGCAGTAGTGCACGTTGAGACATGTGCACACTGACCAACAGAAACACAGAGCAAATTCCTGCTTTGAAGTACGCAAAGAAAAATTTTTAAAAAGGTACACCGATGCACGTGACATACTCTCTTGCATTTTCAATGCAGCTGCATGTTTCAGCAAGGGGAGCTGTCTTTGAAATTTAGGCTTCCTTCAAGGTATCGCATTCGCCATAAATCAAGATGCTTGTGGTATACGACAGTTCCCGATGCGCTAAGGTTCTTCTTTCTACGAATAAGCGCGGGGCCCGCCAACCATCTGTTAATATTGTGTGGACTTTGTTGATGCTGCGCGTGGAAGATCACGTAAGGAATTATTGGTCAGCTTATTGAGTAGGTGAAAAACACTGAAGAACACACTCATTGCGCCATCACGTGGCGTGATGAGTGCTCGAATTTTAACCTTTCTTGTGATTCTACTCATGCACAACCTAAAATACGTAGGCTTAAGCGAACACTTACACCAAATGATGCCTGTATAGAGTCTTTTTGCAAGTAAGGTTGAAGCAACAACACTAGAAGTCGACGCAGAGTGCATCAAGCTCATATCCCAATATATTTTGAGGATTTTTCTAACTTATTTATTATATGTTTTTCAGTCACCTCAATGCCTCTCAGGTGTGCAAGCACCGTAGATGGCAATGGAATGGTGACGGCGGTATGAAGGAAAGAGCGCCTGATATCTGTACTCTACAAAGTATATGAGAGACTAGAATATATCTTATAATAAATGAAAAGCTAAAAAACGCAGCTGTACGAGACATAGTGAACCTCTACGCGACCAGGTCAAGTGCAATTTACTACCATATTGTAAGAAATATTGGTCAGGGCTCCCCAAGTTTTTTTTTGAACACTGAGGCACTCTCCCGTACAAAATCAAATAAAACTGCGTGTCTGCACAGAGCTCTCGCGTTGCATAGAAAAGAGTTCCATAGTTTAATAATAGTGATTTTGACACATTCCTCCTGTATTGATAAAACTAATGCTCTCTAATACGCTGAGCTTGTCTCATAATATAATGATCTTCAATGTGAGGAAATTCCACACAAATAAAACAACCATAAAATATTATGTTTGAAAATGGGCTCTTCGTTCTATGGCAAACGTTGCATATTTGTGCACACAAGGCATTTGTTCGTTTCAACGTCCGTGCAGACACAAAATTTGTTTGAGTTGAAATTAGCCTGAAAATACAAAGCTTCTGGTAAAAAAATTGACATGATCTCACAAATCTAGGTAGAAGTATTTTGTTTTGTTCTCAGTCAAAACAAGGACACTTGGGGCCATTCTCTTTTGAGGAACTGAATATGAAAACAGTTGTTACGGTATAGTTTGCCTCACTTACTCCACAATCTTGCTGAGTAGCGAAATAAAAAATTGAAAAATGCACTAAAAGGGTCATCAAAGAGCACTTTCGTAAGTCGTCTTATGCAACAATAAAAACTGTACTGAAGAATGCTATATTTCATTCACTAATGGAGAACTATTTTGCATTACGATTGCGTCGTAGTGCTATTTACATTCATACATATTCTGTGCATTTTGAGAATAAACATTATGCATACAATAATTTCAATTGTCACTATAACTTCTATCGCTGTTTTTGTTTCTCTATTCACCGCGTTGGCTTGAATTTTTAGTGACAGTACTTAAACTAGTTTTATAAAAATATTCTCGATATTTTGACTTTTCATGTGTTTATCGCGAATTATTGGCTTTTAAAAAGTATTTGTACACGCTTGTGTTCTCTACTGTGTGCCTTGTACATGAGGGCCTGGGCTTTCGTAAAGCGAATTGTTTCACTTTTTGCCCAAGCTTGCCCGCATCTTTCAAGATGTAAATAAACTTTGATTTGAGTTAATTTGCGTCAAGTAGCCTATTTTAAACGACTTTTTCGATTCCGCTGCTTTGTGCTAAATCAGCCCGAGTTGCTATAAGCAATTTATAAAGGCGACAGTGTTCAGTAATACTGTGGCTTCTGCGTCTAATATCACTATCTGCGGCAGAAATATTGTTTTACTGTGACAGGGAGGGTTTACAATCAACCAGCGCAAGAAACAAGCACGACACTCAATGTTGTTAGAGGACAGTCTAACGATATATTGAACGCTCACAACACGAGAAAGTTAGGACCATTGTAGAGCCTATGCAAGCTATAACCAGAATTGGTAGAATGCTCAATAAAGTTCACGCACCCGCATATACACGCACCCACACACACGCATCCCCCCCTCACACTCACGCTTAAAAATCACTGGGATTCTTTAACTGGTGACTGATGAACCTGCTGCCATTCCACGGTACATCCAGTGTGATTTTGTTAGAACTGAAAGCACCTATATTTCAAGTATGCATTCGTAGGGTCATCAACGACGAAACAACAAGGCATTTCGCGCACCGTTTTTTTGTGCATGAGCCCAACGCACCCCGTATAATTGTGAAGCAAGCCGGTACAACGACGATAACAGCATCACGCTGCAGCAACAGGCACAGCGCTAGCACTATTTTTCTTACGACATTGCGGAACTCTCTTTACTTCAATAACAGCCACCATTCCAGCAGCTGTTTCGCCTGATACGTTCGTGATACCGAAGCCTAAGTTACCTCTAGCTTTCGATATGTCACCATACGAAGCAGCAGAAAGCCAGCGTCAAACATACGACTTCGTCGCGAGTTCCCACAGAAGGGACTGTGGTTAGGTGCTGAGTCGCCCACATTTCTTCCTTGAAGAAAGGACGAGGACCTCGTTTGTTACAGAACACAGTTATTACTGCCAGACACACCAATAAGAACTACGTTGATTTGAAAAAAAAAAACGTGCGATAAGTAAAAAGCACCTTACATAAAGATTGGTGTTCTTTAACAATGTACAGGGTTGTCTGCCAATCTCTATCATCAAAATATAAAGGTTTCTAATTAGCCGTCTATATTTTTACGCGGCAGGGTGTTGATGCGAGTACATGCATACCGCGCATGCAGTAAACGTCCCCGAGCTCCATAAAACATAATACCACTTTCTCAGATCGGCACACCAAAAATCTTTATCAATGCGCCAAGTTGTCCTGTGGACTTCGCAGATATATGGTACTATTCAAAAGACGCATCCTCCGCACTGAGTTTCTTAAACTATAAGACGCAATCGTCAACTTCTCATGCCATTCAACAACGCTGTCAACAGACTAGTGACATACGCAGATTCGCGCCGCGTTTCTCCACCCTAACTGTTCTTGCATGTGAACTCACCATCCCATATCAGTTTTGGCGTCAGAGCGGCCCTTAGTGCACCAACACTCAATTATTGAAATGTTTCAACGGGATTACTACTTCAAGGCTGATGTTCATCACAATTGTTCTTAAGGTTTTTCAGAAAACACCCCTAAAATTAGATCTAGTGGCAACCGATGAAATATTTCTAGCAACATAGCTCACGTGTGAAATCACTGAAATTTTGTGAATAATAGAAGTGATTTCAGACATAACAAACGCCATAACTCAAAACTTTCAAGGTGATGTCATCTAGGCAAGGCTACCAGTCTCACATTTTACATTGACTTAAAGCTACAGTGCACCAGTACTGGCCATTGTAGTAATCATGAGGGCTCTAGCGATGACATGAATGTTTTAATAATTTATGGTTGAGGGATGAACCAATACGGAACTGGAAGTTTGCAGCTCGATATCTTCTGGAATACGATTGTGTCTTTTGTGAAAAATGAATGATAAGCGGTAGTAGCTAAAATGATGTAAATACTACTGTTAATAATATTGATAATCATATTACCACTTCTGCTACTAGTGATACACTTACAGCAGACGTTATGCGCGTCTGTGCATTTGAGTGAAAATTGTATTGCTACAATTTTTTTTCAGTCTCGGCCTCCATTAACCCGCCCAACTTTTCCTTCTAGTCCAAGTTGTTTAAGTGCTTTATTCATTATGCCGAGCGAATCAAAACACAATGTCAGTTGTAGAGAGGAAGAAGAATATGTGCCGCAGTGGGTCACGCCTTTAGCAGGAGGAGCCAAGCGCGAGCGTTTGCCCGATTGCTGTGATTCCTGAGTCCGTTGCTGCCGCCCGCTTTCCGCGTCAATAGACCTACCGTTCAAGTGCTACTTGTGCCAATAAACCCCGTTCGGGCACAAGTAGCACTTGAACGGTAGGTCTATTGACGCGGAAAGCGGGCGGCAGCAACGGACTCAGGAATCACAGCAATCGGGCAAACGCTCGCGCTTGGCTCCTCCTGCTAAAGGCGTGACCCACTGCGGCACATATTCTTCTTCCTCTCTACACAGTCAAGAAAAATCGCCAAAGGCGCGTCGTACATTCTTTGGCTGGTACCATGTTCTGTTGGTGCTTGCTTAGAGAGAGAGAGAGCCCTTTATTGAAAAGCAGATAATTAGAATGCGTGTGTTTGTCACTGACTTATTACTCTGCGCGTGAAATAGGATTTGGAACTGAAAAAAAGAAGAGAGAGAGAAAAATATTAGAAATTAAATTGACAAAAAAGTAAATCTACATACATTTTTCTGTATCTTAGGTATGGTGTGTGCTGACAGCATGACATGGATTGAGAGCTATTTAAAAGAACGGGATATAGATATGTGAACTCCAAACGGTTCCACACAGTTTTACGCAGAAGAGAAGGGCTTACCCCAGTGTGCAGTGCTCAGTCCACTCTTTCTCGGCATAACCTTGATACAGATAACAAGGATATTGCCACGAGGAGTGCACATGATATTTCACGCCGACGGTGTATGTATTTGTAGTGCAAGGTTTGCGTTTTGTGACCAAACAACGCCTTCAAAAAGCTCTACAGAACCTCTCCGCGTATTTTGCTTCTAGGGGTCGGCACTCTACTCCAGAAAAGAGCACAGCCATCGCAACTCACGAGAAGAAAGTTGACCAAAAGCCCGCTCCTCCTCGGTGGCCAGCCACTTACCTATGAACGGTCTGAGCAATTTCTTGGATTAGTCTTCGACAGAAGTCTTTCCTGGTCTCTCAGGTGAAGAAACTTTGAGCGAGATTAGCTTCAGCATCACAACTCTCCAAATTCATGGTGGGAACACGATGGGGATACAGGTGCCGATCAATGGTCCTGCTTGTGAAAGCGTATATTAAAGGAGCCTTGCGTTATTGCCTACCGGTGCTTCCCCGATTATCACCAACTGACAAGGAAACTTGAGAGGCCGCAGGAAACAATTGCCTAGGAATCTTTCTAGGCCTTCCGAAGAGCTCATGGGGCTTGGGAACTATAGCAGAAGCAGGATGTCTTCCGCTACATGTCATCTGCCCTCAAGAAATATTGTGCACTCACTTCCGGCATGTCACAAGAAAAAAAGCACTTTTTGTACCGCATACATCTCACCCACAGCAATTCAGAATTCGGCCAATCTGTGCAAATGCAGCAACTTACTGCTATTAGACAACCGAAGAAGTTCAAGTTTCCAATATAGCCTCCGTGGACGCTTTCACATCTTGATATTAAACAGTGTATCCCAGGAATCAATGAAGCGAAAAGAGGTCTTACACAGAACACACTGCTGCAGACTACTCTTGTCTACTTAGCCAGCATTACACTCAACATTCTCATATTTTTACTGACTCCTCAACTACTCAGGAGTTCTCGTCTTATGAACTCTATCTTCTTCCTACAGGACAAAGTTTATCATATCGGCTTCAACGCAGGACATAATCAATGACAGCAGAAGTTCATGGAATTACAGAAGCAGTCCTCTACGTCTTGTGTGAAAAGTCGAACCGATGGTTGATCTTCACCGACTCTAAGGGAGCTCTAGAAATAACAGTTTGCCTCCTAAAGAAGCCAAATTATCATCCGATTTCAATTGATATAGCATACTTACACAACTTGGCTATTATCGCGGGTCATGCTATCACATTTCAATGAATACTGGCTCGGTGCGGTACACTAGCCAATGAAAAAGCATATGAAGCAGCCCGCAAAACGACTTCAACGACAAAATTACAGGCGAACGTATTTCACTAAATCAGATGCTTGTCAGCTGGCTAAAAGGCTTGCTTCCGAAGAAAAGAAGATGCTTTAAAAACCTCCCGACACATCGTTATGCTTTCCTCCACTCTATCGACCCGCATCTAAAGAGTAGACTCCCATCCCAAATTCCTCGACACCTGGAAGTCTCTACCATCGTCTCTGGCTGAACAGCGCTTATGGAACAATTTACGGTAACACTTCGGTCAAGTAGACAGTCCATACTACGATATTTGTGGCTCCATAGAAACTGTAAAACATACCTGGTTTGAGTGCCAAGCGTATGCCGATAAGCGTGTGCTGTATGAACACTGCATTCATCCATTAACCCAAAGAACTTTATCAGTTGAATGTGTCCTGTGCCCTTTCCCCAGCTTCCCGCACAGAGGCAAGCGATAAAGCATTTACTCGCGTATTTAGATAATATCAGTTAGCTATACAAACTGTAGGGGTGCCTCGGTGCTTGCTTATATGACTGTTTCCTAGCTTGGCCGATTCGCTCCTAATTCAGTCTTTTATCCTGAGGCAAAAAATTAGCTTTGATATTTCTATAGCTCACCAGATGAGGTCCACTAGACTCAAAGCGAAGAACCTACTCACCAGGCAATGGCGGACAATCGCATTTGTAATAAACATGTACGACGACTTCCACTTGGAGAATTACGTATGTCTACCACCATACCGAACTTCTGAGCTTGCGAGCTTAGGCCGCCTTAGTGCTCTTGATGACTGTACTTCTCAGGCGTATATTCTCTCCTACCTTCTTCCTGTCTCACTTAAAGTGGACATTTTTGGTTTCAAAAAGTTCACTATTTCGTAGGGGTCACGCTCACGCTTTGACGTTTCCTGTAAACGGACGAATGGTGCGCACCTGTCTTGCGAATTATTCGGCTACTCCTATGTTAATGTTACTATGAGCGTATACGTAGCGGGTGTTCAGAGTTGATGAAAATTAAACGCAGAAAGGTGGAACAGGTCTTGATAAGTAAATCAGGGGACGAATTTGAGCTTGAGATTGCAGAACTTGGTGTGCGAAGCAGAAAAGTAGGTCTGAAAATAAATATGCCAAAAGCTGAAGTAATGTACAATAGCTTTCCCAGGATAGAGCACTTCGCAATGGGTTAAGAGGCGAAGGAAGTTGTAAAAGATTATGTCTATTAAGACAAGTACCAAGATTGTCATGCTTTACTCTTTTCAGTCTCCGCGGGCCATCAAGCCCCTACAAGTCCCATTGCTGGTCCAAGTGGGGTAAGTGTTTCATAATGTCCAGCCAAATGAACTTGATGCTAGCAGGGGAAGACCAGTGAGGCATGTTGAACATTATTTGTTCCTACCATTTTTCTTCGTGTGCTGCTAATTATCCGTATTTTATGTTCTTGTCATTTATACTACTACGATTACTACTACTACGACTCCCACTACTGCCAGTACTTGCACTGCTGGTACCACTATAAAAAGCCTTAACTCCATATGATCATGATACAACGGCGTAACTGTTCTACAGAATATAAAGTGGGCCTGCCCTAGATGGTCGCGGCCTGCCGTAGAGGTGCGACTCTAAAAAAGCAGTGCAGCTGATTAGGCGTGCACCTAATCAGGCCTTCTTGCAGCTGTGTTGTAAACCTTAGAACATGGCTGGTGTCACAAAACGAGCGTCTTAAAACGGGCCGCGCCGCCAAATTCCTTGCGATAACGGGCGGAAGAAACGCCGCGAGGTCAGAAAGAAAAAAAATTGACCGCAGCTTCCCTCGGGGGGAACACTGAGGAGGATGCGGAAAGCATTAATTGTTAACGGGTGTTAAATTGGGCGACTTACTTGGGTTGATGGCTAAATTGTTTAACGTGGTTGTGAAATGGGGTGTTAAATGAGTGAACACGTACGGCCACGTATGCGAAAGGGCAGTGTTTTATTTATTGCGACGAACTTTGGAGACGATGGCTTGTGGTCGGTAAAGTTAAAGAGTGAGTGGATCGGGTTGCATCAGTCGTAGGTCGAAATTTGCAAAGACGTGGTCGATGCAGGTTCCGCGAATGTGGTCGGCTGGTGGTGTTTGCAGTCGTCGTGCGTTGCGCGTTTCAGCGAGTGTCCGCGACGCCAGTATTCGACTATCCAATCGTCCTTGATGACGTCGACGTTGAAGTCGCCAACTAGCATGAACGGTCGATGTTGCGGTTGTTTGTTTTCTGTAATCTTGCACGGCCTCGTCGACGTACTTTTCTACGGCGGCACGAGAGAGGTTTGGCGCGAGGTACATCGTCATGACGTCGACGCCACAGACGGTAGCAACGCAGTGCTCGCCGTTGGCGCGTTGTTGAACGCCGGGCTGTAGTCGGAGGTCAATGAAGGAGTCGTCGTCGTTTGTCGACGTCACGCTTGACGTAATTCCCACACCGCCCACAGATCGTTGGAACCCGTGCGTGCGCGCGACCGAAGCGTATCCCGCAAACGTCGACGTCATTGGCGTTCCACGTCTCGGTGAAGCAAAGCACGTCCACTCTGCGTATTACACAGATGGTGGGCGACGGCGCGGACGGGCGCATGCGCGCGCGTCAGCTGTCGAATGTTCGAGAAGCCGGTGCGGACGGCGCGGATGGCGCACTACAAGGCGCGAGTATAAGATGCTTCCGCATCTAAAAAAACGAAAGCAAACTTCCGGGGCTCCCCGGGCGCGCGCTCTCCCCGCAGAAGCGTGGCTTCATGACGAAACCTCCTCACCCCACAACGGCGGCCAAGCAAGCACTCGATTTTTCCAGAACGAAAGGGGCGTGGTCATACCGAGTTGACTCATCAGCCGGAGACGGCATTCCAACCGTCTCGCCCTCTTTCCAGCCTTCGCTGCGTATCGCGCCGACGAAATTGACGAGGACCGTCTGGAATGCCGTGCGCAAGGTATTTAACCGAGCAGCCGAGATGAGAGATCAGGAGTAGACGGAAGTGAGCGCCAGAGATTCCGCCGTGTAGTCGGCGAAGGTTTTGGTCCGTAGGGACGAAGCCGGAGATGAAGAGGATTTCCACAGAGGGGTGACGGCTCGAGCTACAGGCAAGAGCGTGTGTTTACCGCTATCGAGCGAAGCCGCGGGCAACAGCTGCGTGTGTGAAGCCGACGGATTTCCGGCGAAGAAGTTGAAGCTGGAAGAGTGGCCAATTGAAGACGGGAGGTTTCCTGGAAGAGAACTTCGAGGGCTGCGGAACGACAACAACGCGGGGACTTTGAGTGAGTGATTCTCGGAAGAGTATCATATAGAGTTTGGTTCCAAGAACTCTGGACTGAATAGGTTTTCTATCTCTTAGTCTTAAGTGTCTTGGTTGTTCAATGCATGCGACTGCATTGTAGTGCGTATTGTTGTTCGTGTCCGTTGTATTAAGTGTGGCTGATTGTATTGTGTCGTACGTTGATTGATTGGTTTGATTGGTGACATATTGTATGCAACTATTGTAGAGTGTGCATTTTTGTGTATTGTTTTCGATCTGCCATTATTGAGAATATAATTTGTTTGTTTATAAGCTCTCGGCTCTGACTTGTATCTTTGGGCCACAGCCGGCGTCCGCTGGCGCGCCAAAAAGGACCACTTCGAAATTGTCCACGCTTTCGTGGGGTGGTTCGGGGGGCCGATACTTCGGCTCTTGGAATTAGCCCGGCGATCGCCTCCCTAATAAACGGACATGTGTCACAGCTGGATAGCCAGATTTATAGATAGATAGGTAGGTAGGTAAATTGACATATACACATAAAAATAGATAGATATATGCATACATACACTTGATTGATTGATTGAATGAATGAATAATGGTCAAGACATTGTTTCATTTATTTTGATTTGTGGACCTAGGCATTGCGCCTAGCGACTACGCACATTGGTCAACATAAGTGTGCTACGTCTGTTTAAAAATTTATGTTACGCGCCGTCTTGTCTACACATCCTTGTTCATGTTTTCAGTGCGCCTAACTGAAATATAAACATTAACGTAGAAAGACCGGCTCAGCTTGCCATCTTGCCATTTAAAAACATTCAGTTGGAAGTAGGTGCATTGTCCTGTCGCCAACTTCACAATGCCACAGAAGAGCTTGTAGTGGCTCAACGGGTCAATCAATTGAGGTGAACTTCTATCACAACAACTATGCAAAGCATTCTAGTTAAGCATAAAATTAACGTACCACTGTAGCACACACGCATGGCCTCTTCTTACACAAATGCGTAGTGAGCGAGGTTCAGTCACTACCAAGCATCTCATCCGCAATGCTAATGGACCCCTTTGTGAAATTATGGAGGTGCCCAGATTGGTAGAAACTGTGCATATAACTGTGAGAATCAGCCTTCAATCATGCGCCTGGATAAGTGAATTTTCTTGACATCATGGTGATATCAAAACAACGTCACCATTTTCATTTTACTTTCATAAGCCTCAGCTTACTGAACTTATCTGGAAGTTTTCTCACTTTATATCACATAACCCTATCGGAAAAAAACGAATGGTGGGCATGGTGGAAACCACCACCCACCATTATAGTGGATTAATGTAGTGGGTGAATGGTGGGAAACGCCCACCATGGCGCATGGTGGGTATGGTGGGTGCTGCAGTGCCGGCAACACTTGAGCGCGAAATGACGTCATATCACCGTGACGAGCTGCACAAAAAATAAAAAAGAATTCTATAAAAACACTATAAAAACACCCGTCCCGTAAAAAAAACAACGCGCGACGGAGGATCGAACGTGCAACCTGCGGATTCCCATTCAAAGACGCTAACAACTGCGCCACACCAAACTTTTTTTTCTTTAATGAATGACATTATCACCAGTAAGTACACAGAACATACTTCATCAGAAGTCAGACAACACACACAAGCGTCAAGAACGGGAAGCCACTCCGGAACGGGGTCAAAAGTCTCGACAAACACTGCGCAACTTGAGCAGCTGCTTCTCGGAAGACAGATCTCGTCGACCGTGGTGGCTCGGCGTGTCTATCGATCATGCGACTTTCCATAATGAATAAAGTCCCAACACATAAACAAGTCGTAAGGAGTACTATCAGTCAGACTCTTTTTGACGGAAGGAACCTAATACCATGGGCTTGATAGGAAGTCTTTTCTTAACGTTCTTTTTAGAATGTCCCAAAAATAAAAAGCATCCACGACAATGAATAAAAACAATGCTCTATAGTCTCTGGTTGGTTGCAGAGTCTACAATTCACTGTCCAGGGTACGTATATTGATTTTCCACTGCGCCACACCAACATGACGTTGTATTGGTATTAAATACTTAGTTGCCATACAAACTTACGGTTCAACTTATGTTTGTCGTGTACACAACATAGACAAGATGTACACCTGCTACTAAAAATTGCACATTTATTAAACACAAGCAACTGCAGCCTGTAACGATTGCCACTATGTTAACGGCACTAGTGCTATTTTTTTTACAATTCCCAACTTCAAGAAAAAAGCCAAGTGGACTGGGGAGCAGCAACAGTTTACCGGCGGGGGTCTGCCAAGTTAATATCCGTTTCGCGCTCGTTCTAAAGGGTGGAACATCTGCTCACGCTTTATGACGCCTCTACGCCTCATTCCATAGATACGACCCGCCTAATTTATTTGATTGAATATTGGGATGCTTTTCGTGCAATGTAGAGGGCGGTCGCGCCAGCGCAATGCTGTAGCTTTTTTGCTACAGCAACTTCATAACGGCTTGGCCAAAACGAATGCAGTGTGCCGGAAACACTATACTCTTCATGTTGGTTCACCAAGCATACGAATTGCCACGTCTGAGTTCTCGTACAAAAGCTAGAGAAGTGCCGGCGAGTGCGACCGGCGGCTGTCGGTGAGAAGACACTTAATTACGTTCTCTGGGAGTGCTTTAATCGCGTCGCATCGATGTTTGTTGCTTCTTGAGCGGACACCATACACAATGAAAATGCTTCATTTAGGTTAATTGATGCCATGGCTGCGCTGTGATGTCATACTGAATCGTCGAAATCGTGTATTCTGAAACCCGGAAGCACGGATAACACAATTGTACGGGCTCGGTCGGTAGGCCTAACTTTGATGGAAATCATGGTGGTAGAACATGTAGTGCACTGACCCAGATTGGTACACTATATAAATTGCCCGCCATTATAAGCCCACCCATCATCTGCTTACATCTTCCCAGCATTATCGCGATGGTGGGCAGAGCTTCTCAGTTTGGTACACCATGTGCCCCACCATAACAAGCAGCACCCATCATCTGCTTAGTGCTTCCCAGCATTATCGCAATGGTGGGAAGAGTTTCTCAACTTGGTACACCATGTAGCCCACCATAATAAGCACCCACCCACCATATGCTTAGGGCTACCCAGGCATTATCGCAATGGTGGGCAGAGTGTCCCATTATTGCCCACTATATAGCCTCTGGTTCCACCATCATTTCCACTTTACCCATCATCTGTACACCATACCACCCAGTAATGTCCCGGCATAACCAACCATATTTTCCACTACGTCCCACCCTAGCCATCATAATTTCACCATGCCCACTATTATTTCCACCATGCCCACTATTATTTCCCACTATGCCCACCATGTTTTCCAGTATCCACCATGGCAATTTTCCGATAGGGAGT
>WOVY01015662.1:0-68328 GCA_013436015.1 Rhipicephalus annulatus
TTGCTCGAGAGCCAGCCACGACTGACGCATCGTCCTTGAGCTAGCTACCTGGTAGTTTAATAAATCCCCCAGTACTTGGGACTCATCGTGACAAACTGGTGGAAGTGCTGGGTAGTCTCACTTATCTGCAGACCCCCCCAAGAAGCCGCGATACGAGTCCAGTGCCAGTCAATACTTTCGTGCATCGGACCAGCCGCCGAATCAAGGGATTGCCTCCGGAAGCCGACGATACTGCTCCCACCAAGTCGACAACATGACCACGCTTCGGTGCAAACCTCGGCAACCGGCACGGGAAGCCGACGTCGAACCGCTACACGGGAAGCCCACGCGCACCGGCGACGTTCCATGGCTCGGAGCACGAAGACGTTGAGGACTGTTGGCGGATTTCGAGCGCGTAGCCGCCTTGAATCAGTGGGACGACGCGACGAAACTGGGTCGTGTCTACTTCTATCTCGAAGACGGGGCACGTACGTGGTATCAAAACCGAGAGGAACAGCTGACGACGTGGCCCGAATTCTCTCGTAGACTTCTGCAGACGTATGTCAGTGCTGATCGCCAAGAACGAGCTGAACGAGCCTATTGTGGGCCCGCGTTCCAGCTGCCAAACGAAACTGTGACCACGTTTCGTCGAAGACATGACGCGCCTCTTTCCGACGGGCCGATTCAAGAATGACGGAGACAAGAAGTTGCGTCACTTGATGCGCGGTGTCAAGGACCAGCTTTTGCCGGCCTCGTCGCGCAGCCCTCCGAAGACGGTCGCGGAGTTCTTGTCCGAGGCCGTGACAATGGAAAAAATGCTGCAGCAGCGATCCAACCAATACAACAGGCAAGTCAATGCATGTCCTATTGCCGACATTTTCACCGCCACTAGAACCAACAAACGACTGTCTATGTGAACTCATCGTGGTATAATACATGAAGAGTTACAAAAGGCTGGTGTAACCCCTCATCCTACAGTAAACTCTATTGCAACTGTGATCAAGGATGAGCTGCACCAGGCCCTCCGGGACACTTGCCTCAATGATACAGCTTGCCAGCTCCTGCTGAATACCGCCGTGAGACAACCTACGCGGAAGCTTTGAAACGCCCTGCTGCATCGCCGCCATATTCGTCCATCCTGTTCCTGCGTTTCACTACAGTCAGCGCAGCACATACCGTACTACGAAGGCACGTACACGCCCACCACCGTTGGCCTTTGTCCCTGGTGCTTCTGTCGCCCCTCGTTCAGTGCAACCAATTCAGTACATCGACGATCGGCGCACGTCTCCTCGAAAGTCTGATGTTTGCGCACACCTGATCGCCGGCCTCTGTGGCTTTCACTGTGGAGAAGCCGATCACTTGTACCGCAAGTGCCCATATCGCCGTCTTGGGCTTCGCGGCTTCTCTGCGTACTCACCGCCACCCCCCGTTACGGCCAGAGACCGCGCGACATCGAAAACTACCTCTCCCAGCAGCATGCACCACCATCTGCCGGGCGCCAGTCGCGCTCGCCATCACCGAGGCGATTTTCATCAACGCCCAGCGGTATTCTACCACACGGTCTCCCAGCCCCCGTCGGGGAAAACTAGACCAAGCGACCTCTGGGGGCGGGGTCGCTGAACGTCGAAGCGCTGAAGACCTCCTATTGACGCAGAACTGTACAGAAAACCGGTCCGACATCACATACTGCTGCAAAGGATGGCCGACTTTCACTCGACATAGCAGTGACAATTGATGGTTGTGCAGTTAATGCGTTAGTGGACACCGGCGCAGACTATTCCATACTGAGCGGGAAACTGACAACGCAGCTGAAGAAAGTCATCACGCCGTGGCATAACTCGCAGATTCGCACAGCTGGTGGCCACGTCGTTACTTCCACTGGGTGCCTGCACAACTAGAGTACAGATTCAAGGGTACACATTCGTAGCAAGCTTGCCTTGTTCTACGCGAATGTTCCCGTGACGTCATTCTGGGAGTTGACTTTCTACAAGAAAATGGAGCATATCATTGATCTGCAAGAGCGCCGCGTCACGTTCTCAGCCCAGCGAGCAATCAACGTGTCAGGATGGTGGAAGGCGTGTCGACGGTACTCCGTATTTCTGAACAGAGTGTGACGCTTCCTCCACGAACAAGTGTTCTAGTCGACGTAACATGCTGTGGTTGGCCGATGGCGATGTGGTGGCTGAGACAAATTTAGAACACCCTCCTGCAGCAAGGCATTTGTGTAGCTAGAAGGTAATACACCTTCGTGATGGTCGATCTGAATTGCTCGTAACCAACTTTAGCAACGAGCATCGACATCTTTTCCGTGGCACTTCGATAGCGTTTGCCCACGAAGTAGCAAACGTCACCAACTGTTACACGTCCGAAATAGTGGATACCGCCGACACGTCAATGAGTAATATTGACATCAATCCTGATCTGTCCACCGTTAACCAGACTGCACCACGAGCGTTTTTGTTCGAGTTCAGGTCTTGCTTCGCAACTTGCTCAAAGATCCGCCAGACGTCCATCACTCAACACAGGATCATCACGTACGAAGACACACGTCCGATTCACCAGAACCCCTACCGCGTGTCGGCCAAAGAACGTGAAGCAATACGTACGCAAGTCACCGAAATGCTTGACGATGCGTTATTGAACCATATAACAGCCCGTGGTCATCTCCAGTCGTACTGTCAAAAAGAAGGACGGGTCGCTACGCTTCTGCGTCGACTTACCGAAAGCTTAACAACGTGACGAAAAAGGATGTGTATCCGCTGCCACGTATCGACGATTCGCTGGATAGACTTCGTCGTGCCCATTATTTCACTTCTCTCGATCTCAAAAGCGGGTATTGGCAAATCGAAGTAGATCAGCGAGACCGTGAGAAAACAGCCTTTGTGACTCCAGACCGGCCTATACCAATTTCGAGTGCTCCTTTTTGGCTTGTGTTCAGCACCGGCAACTTTCCAGCGAATGATGGACACTGTCCTCACAGGGCTCAAGTGGCAGACTTGTCTTGTCTACCTTGATGATGTGGTGGTCTTCTCTACCACGTTTGAGCAGCACCTTCACCGCCTGCGCAGCGTGCTGGAGGCTATCCGATCGGCGGACCTCACACTAAAGCCACAGAAGTGCCACTTCGGCTATAAAGAACTAAAATTTCTTGGACAAGTAGTTAGCGCCGAAGGAATCCGTCCCGATCCGGACAAGCTTGCCGCTGTTGCCGAATTACCAGCTCCTGTCGATAAGAAAGCCGTCCGGCGCTTCCTTGGTTTGTGCGCCTACTATCGCCGATTCATTCATGGCTTTTCACAGATAGCAGAACCTCTGACTCGTCTCACTAGGGACGACACGCCGTTGTCTGGGAAAACGAGCAACAAGCAGCTTTTGATGAGCTGTGACAGCGCATGCAATCAGCGCCCGTTCTCGCTCATTTCGACGATAATGCTGACACGGAGGTCCATACCGACGCTAGTAACATTGGGCTCGGTGCAGTGCTCGTTCAGCGTCAAGAGGACATCGAAAGAGTGATAGCCTACGCCAGCCACTCTCTATCCCGTGCCGAGGCGAATTATTCCACTACGGAGAAAGAGTGCCTCGCAGTCGTGTGGGCAATCACCAAGTTCCGCCCGTACCTTTATGGTCGTCCCTTCAAGATAGTGACGGACCATCACGCGCTCTGTTGGTTGGCAAGCCTGCGGACCTTCAGGTCGGCTAGCACGGTGGAGTCTGCGGCTGCAGGAATTTGATGTCACCATCGTCCCTAAGTCCGGCCGTAAGCATGAAGACGCTGACACACTGTCACGCGCACCCCTTCATGTCGTCAGTCAGGAAGCAGAGGAAGACGAAGGCTTTCTGGGCGCTGTTAGTGCATCAGACTTGAGCAAACGACAGCGAGATGATGCAGGGATTTGTCCAATCATTGATCATTTAGAGGGCCAGGGCGCAATTATACCACGTCATTTATCCCGCTCGTTGACGTCGTTCTGCCTACGAGACGGTGTGCTGTACAAGAAGAACGCTCGTTCGAACAATCGTGCTTACCTCCTGGTGGTTTCTCGAGACATGCGAGACGACGTCCTCTTCGCTTGCCATGACGAACCCACATCCGGTCATCTGGGCTACTCAAGGACACTTGCCAGAGTGAGCGAGAGGTACTATTGGCCAGGACTTTCAGCAAGCGTAAGAAGTACGTAAAAAGCTGTCGGGAATGTCAGCGCCGAAAAGCAACCATCTGTTAAGCCAGCTGGTTTGCTTCAGCCCATTGAAGAACCCTGCACGCCGTTCGACCAAGTCGGCATGGACATTCTCGGGCCATTTCCTATGTCTGCGGACAGCAACAAATGGGTGATCGTCGCGACCCGACTATTTGACACGCTACGCTGAAACCCAGGCGATCCCACGAGCCACGCTTCTGAGGTAGCACAGTTTTTCATGCGCCACATCGTGTTACGACACGGTGCTCCTTCTAGTGTAATAACGGACAGAGGGACGGCATTCACGGTGCAGCTTACGGACGAAGTTTTCAAACTGAGCAACACAGACACCGAAGGACAACTGCGTACCACCCGCAAACCAACGGACTTACTGAACGACTGAATAAGACCCTCGCAGACATGATCTCAATGTACATCGACGTACAGCACAAACATGGGACCGGATCTTGCCTTACGTGACCTTCGCGTATAATACCGCCGTGCAAGAGACACGCGATTCACGCCATTTCGGCTTCTCTACGGCCGCGAAGTGCAGACCATGTTAGACTCAATGCTACCGTGTCAGGACGAAGACGAGTTGGCAACAGACGCCGAAGAATTCGCAGAGCGTGCCGAGGAAGCCCGGCAGCTCGCGCGACTGCACATCGGCCAGCAACAGCAGGCAGACGCACGACGCTATAATACCCGCCACAGAGAAGTGTTTTACAGCCCCGGAGATCAAGTTTGGGTGTGGACGCCCGTCCGCCGCTGTGGCCTTAGTGAAAAGTTGCTGAGCCGGTACTTTGGCCCATATAAAGTGTTACGCCGCGTCAGTGACGTGAATTACGAAGTGGTTCTTGTCTCAACACCCCATGCACGGAGCAGGACACGGCTGAGGCCGGACGTCGTTCATGTGTTGCGCATGAAGCCATTTATTGCGCGTTGTTCGTAACTTTTCCCTTACCGTACAGCGTTCTTTGTGTTTTTGTTTATTTTGTGAACTTACTTTCTCGTTCATTGACGTTTCATATGTTGGCACCCTTTTCAATTTTTACTTTCACTTCATCCGTATTTCCATTTTTTTTCACGTGCCTATGTAGTAGCATCGCGGTGCTGCTATGTACTTTCCTTTCCTGTTTTTGGTACTTGTTTTTTTTCTTTCGGAAGGGGGGATAATGCCACCAGCACGTAGTGGGTTACAGCAAGAGCGGCTCTAAATCTGGAGAAAATAAGAAGATCGCGTTCTTCTTTGCTCGAGAGCCAGCCACGACTGACGCATCGTCCTAGAGCTAGCTACCTGGTAGAATAATAAATCCCCCAGTACTTGTGACTCATCGTGACAGTATAATAGACAGCCCTAATGAGACGTAGGCTCAGTCTCAAGGTCATATTCGTGATATATTGTCCCTACACTTTGACATGCACATTTCTTACTCCGAAGTTCCTCGAGCACATAGGTGAGAAAGTTACGCCGCTAAAAAAGGCTCGACCAATCATACCCACATTTTCATCATATAAGCTTAGAGACGCTATCTTAGCACAGCGACAAAAGTTCAGAGGAACTGGTATATAAGCTAGCGAAGATTTTTGCAAAAGCACGCGATACTCAAGGAGGGAATTAAAAAAAATCGCTAAGGCAGCCGGGCAACCGTATTTGCTACGCGTTACCAAATGATCACGAAAAAAACTTACTTTCACTGCGCAGAAAGCAATAGCGTTTGCGAAATCAATTCATTACAAGCTCCAGGCAAGGAAACCCTTTGTGTCTGTACGTGCTGACACTTCTAGCACTTCGTAGCTACGCCCGTCTCATTGCTGCTCAGGAAATGCCTCTTTTCTCTTTTAAATGTGCGCAGCGTCCTGAATAAACGCGTTACACTGTCTTCTGCTATTGATTCCTGTTCCGCTGATATTGCTGGTGTGACAGAGACATGACTTTTTGCAAAAGTAAAAAAAATGAAAAAATTCTAGATCGTGAGAAGCGCTACAAATTTTATCGATACAACCTTGATTGTCGGTCTGGTGGGAGTGTTCTGCTGGTGGGTGCTGATAATCTTGCTTCTCACATTATTCCTGGCAT
Organism: Rhipicephalus annulatus; assembly: GCA_013436015.1. Lineage (NCBI taxonomy): Eukaryota > Metazoa > Arthropoda > Arachnida > Ixodida > Ixodidae > Rhipicephalus > Rhipicephalus annulatus. The sequence goes on from WOVY01015662.1 coordinate 6,241, forward strand.
GTCTTCACTTCAACTTGTCTGTGTCCACGTGCTTATTGATTCTCGCGAAACAATACTTTATATTTGCTTGCGGTCACCAACTGCGTCATCATTCTTTTGCAATGACCTGCACGATGTTGTTAATCAGCTGTTTCTCTTAAGATAGTACCCAAGATCACATCTGTTTGTTCTTGGTGATTTCAACTTTGCTGACATCATGTGGGAAAGAGACCCAGTCACATTAAAGCACAACTCAATTGAAAGCAGGGAATTTTTGAATTTTTCTTATGACTTCAAATTTGCCCAGCTTGTTGACTTTCCCACTTGCGCTACTCCCACTTCCGCTAGCCTATTAGACCTAGTACTCATCACTACACCAGATCTAGCTTCACTCCTCACTCATCTACCGGGAATCAGTGACCATTGTATAATTAACTTCACATTAAAAGCACGGGTTTTCATCAAGAAAACAAAGAAAGTTATCCAAGACTATATAGTAAAGCAGACTTTGACGGGATGAATACACAGTTGCAATCTTTTGTTTACCTAGTCTTTGCTGATTTCGAGCAGCGATTAGTTTAGAATATAGGAATAAGCTGCTGGCTCTAATTGACAGATTTGTACCCAAAAGGACGATTTGATCTAACACTCAATCTCCGTGGTTCAATAGCACGTCGAAACGCATGCGCAATAAAAAGAAGCGGCTATTCAGACGTGTGAAATCAACAGCCAGAACAGACCATTGGTCTTCCTATCAGGCATTTAACAGAGAATTCTGTGCTGCGCTTTCGAAAGCCGAAAAAGTATTTTTCAATGAAACTCTTCCTTCGTTGCTGCGCTCTAATCCACGTAACTTTTGGAGCATAATTAGCGGAACTAAAACACGAGATATCCAATTAATCCAGTCTGATGTTTCAGGCGCTTCTACCAAGTGCTGCAACGTTCTAAGCAATGTCTTTGTTGCACACTTTCACAACAGCACTATGTTTCCACAAACAATAGGCGCCGATTTCTCGCCAATGAACCCCATTATGATTGATGCAGTTAGTGTCAAAAGACTGATTGTAAACTTGAATGTGCCATCATCGGCTGGTCCAGATTGTATTTCGTCAAAAAATGCTGAAGTGTACCCAAGTCTATTCTTCTCTATTATTGTCAAAATTTTTTGAATGGTCATTACGGACGTCCACGCTGCCACTGACTTGAAGGTTGGAAAGGTGGTCCCTGTGCATAAGGTGGTGGTGGTGGTGGTGGTGTTGTAGCAGGCGGGGTTAGCCTGGCCTGCATGGCCAGCAATTGTTCCGCCTGAGCATCTCCTGAATTTGGAAAATGTCACCACGTGTCAGACAGCCCAGTGTCTCGCAGGAAGACTAACGAAATTCGTTGCACGTTCCTCCTAGTTGCCGCGGGTCCTTCATGAAAGATGATGTCATCAACTGTCCGGTGTCTATCACAGCCTTTTCGCAAGGTGCGGATCATCGCTGCTCTTTGCACATCAAACTGTGGGCAAAGCCAAATGAAATGTTCAATATCCCCAATGTCACCACAGAAGGCACAGAACGGGAAAGCGTATCTCCCAGTCTTGAATGACCAGGCCGGGGTGTATGCGGAGCCGGTTCTAATGCGGTACAACAGCGTCGCTTCTTCACGAGAAAGTCCATGAATTACACATGCTTGGTGTGGAAACTTGTAGATCGCCTTGAAATGATTGCGTATCACATCTTTGTTGTTCTGGTAAGACTTGGGAATTCTTACTTTTGGAAACGATGTACGTGCTTCGCAAGCAAGGGCATCAGCCTTTTCATTGCCCTCAATGCCAACGTGGGATGGGATCCACTGGAACTTTATATTAAAACTCCTGCCATTTAGGTGTTTGATTAGTGCCAGAGATTGCCTGGTGAACTTTTCTTGAGGTAGGCCACGATGCAGTCTTTGTAGTGCCGATTTGGAGTCCGTCAGCACTACAACATCTCGTGCAGAAAAGGATCGCAGTTTTCGCAAAGCCGCCGTAGTTGCAGCGCTTTCTACCATTGTGGACGAAACCACGCGATCCAGGCGGCCCGACCATGACACGCCCAGGCAGGGTATGCAGAAAGCCGCTGCGCAGCTATCCGTCTGTGTGCACACTGATCCGTCGGTGTACACTTGTTGCTGGCCACGGTACATGGTGCTCAAGTGGTCCAGCGCGAGAAATTTTGCTTCCGCGGCTTGAATGGTGCGCTTCGCTGGTAGCTTGGGTACGCTGAAGTTGCACGCAACATCCACAAAAGACCATGGCGTTTCCATAGGGCGCCGTTTAGGCAGTTTCAAGCCTAATTAATGAAATGTGTTTAGTGCCGCGTTGAAATGTGAGCCAGTTCTTGCTCTTAGCCGCCGGAGAAGCGCCGTGCCTGCGAAGGACTCGCCCAGTCTTGACAGCTGCGTCAATAAGGCCTGAGATGCCAAAAGGCGGAGCGGCAGAGACTCGGCTTCATTGGTGACCTTCGTGTTTGAAGCCGCCTGAGGGACTCCCATTGCCAAGCGAAGACCCTTTCTGTGCAGTGCCTCTAGGCGTTAGAACTGGCTTGGTGATGGTGATATCAGGGGCAGCTGATAAATGATGCGGCTTGTTATAAGCGCATCATTTAATTTAAGCATGGACATAGGATTGTTGCCCCAACGGACCCCTGCGATGCGACGAGGAGCGTTGATCCTTGCACTGATGCAGTGACTATACCATCAACCGCACGTCGCCATAATAGCTTGTTGTCGATGGTAATGCCCAGGAAACGGACACTTGTTGCACAACGAATTGAGTGGCCTCGAATATTCAGCGACAGACGTGTTGACTTCCATCGCGCTCCCGGGAAGAGCATGAAGGCCAATTTTTCCGCTGATAAAGATAGGCCGAGTGTCGACAAGTGACGCTCAATGATTGAAATAGCGCTCTGTGCTATCCGGGCCAAACGTTTGTGCTGGTACCCTGAGATCCAAATGCAGATGTCATCGGCGTAGATGGATATTTTAACTGCTTTCAGAGCTAAGTGCAGTGTCGGGAAGGCTGGCCATGGCAGCGTTAAAAAGCAAGGGAGATAGAACACTTCCTTGTGGGACGCCAAGGGAAACGCGTCTCTCTTCGCTCATTACATTTCCAAGCTTAACACGAACACAACGGTCTCTGAGAAATTCATGTATGAACCGAAGAGCATTTCCCGACACACCCATGGCTTGGAGCCCGTTCACGATGCCTGCCTGAAGCACACAATCATATGCCTTGGCAACGTCCATGAAGACGGCAAGTGTCGAGAGTCCGCTGACATGGTGGTGCTCGATGTGGCTTAATAGGTCCAAAACACTGTCCTGGGCACTCAGTCGTGGGCGAAATCCGGTCATACACGATGGCCATCGTCTTCTTTGTTCAAGGTACCAAGTTAATCTTGTACATATTAATCTTTCCATCAGCTTAGATACGCATGATGTAAGAGATACCGGTCGATATGACGCGAGGCTCGCAGGATCCTTCCGGACTTTAAGACTGGCACCACCCAAGCTGTCTTCCAAACAAATGGGATCTCTCCCGTGCTCCAGACATGATTAAATATGTCCAAAAGGGCCCTTTTTCGCTCATATGGTAAATTTGTCAGCATTTGATTGCTGATCAAATCGGGACCCACGGCACAGCGTCTTCTTAATTTGCTAAGTGCCATATCCAGCTCTCGGAAGGTGAATGGCGTATCCATCGTGTGAAAAAACTGGGGTGACAGAGGAATCGCCGCTTCTGCTGATCTACCAGATATGTACACGTCTGCGAAATCCTCTGCAAGGGTTTGCAAATCTATCCCTTGTTTCAAAGCGAGTGCTTCGAATGGCCTGTGTGTTCGGATCTTCTCAGAAAGACTATTTATTACTGCCCATATCTTTGTCAAGGGCGTAAACGTTGATAAACTCTCACAGAAAGCGGCCCATTGATTTCGTCTTAATTTTTTTGTATGGCGACGAACCGCAGCGTTTATCCTGTTATATTCGGTTTTCGCAGACAGATTTCCTTTTGTTCTCATTAATTTCCGCTCCGCCCGTCTACGTGCTGCGCAGAGGTTCTTCAATTTCAAGTCAGAGCAGGAAATTGGTCGGGCAGTTTCAGCAATGAAGTTGCTGATCGCTTGCCTTGCAACATATCTGCGAACAGCTCACCAGTGGATTTGTCCAACACTTCTCTGTAGGTGTCCCAGCGTGTTACATTGCAGAATTGTCGACCAGCAGCTCGAAATCCCAGGATATTGGTGAAGATGGGGAAATGGTCGCTGCCCATCTTGTCTGGAGCCGTGGTCGATGATACCAGAAGGTCCGTGGAGTGAAGTACAAGGTCTATTGCACTCCATGAATCTGGTGGCCTGAAAAATGTAGGTTTACCATCGTTCGCCACACATAAGTCGGTAGCATCCGCAGCTGCTAGAAGTTCCTTGCCTCGAAAATCGACACTCTTATCTCCCCAGAGTGGATGGTGCGCGTTAAAATCACCACAGATTATTCGAAGTGCGGGATATCGAGTGCAAAGGTCCTTTAGGAAAGTCTGCATAGAGACCTTTTTTCGTGGGCTTATGTACACCGATACCACACTCAGTTTTCGGTTTCCCAGGCACACTTGCACAGCAGTGACTTCCAGTGAGTTAGAACAGAGGTCTTGCACTGGTAAGGCGACGTGAGGGATTTCCCGCCTTATGTATATCATTGCGCTTCCATTTGCAAACGACGTTATGCTCGGGTTGCCGTGTCAGGTGTACCCTGGGAGCGTCCTTGCATTCGGTTGACCGGCTTCGGAGAGGGCTAGAATCGGTATTGGAATGTCGCGCAGGAAAAGGTTGAGTTCGCACAGGCGTTTTAGAAGACCGGCGCAGTTCCATTGCATTATTAAGGGCACTTTTGAAGGACGAAATAGACCAGGTGGGCGAGACATTGCCATTATACTACTGTGTGTTTGTGGAAGCAGAGCAAAGTAACACTGACTCTAGAGCCAGGACTGCTTCCAACATATCCTTCGTTGAACTCGCAGGCATCTTAGCGACGTGTGAACGTAGTGCGGTGAACAGAGCGCGAATAACGTGCTCGAGGTTTTCTTGCTGTTGGCTTCCAAATGGTACTTGAGGTGGGCTCAGTGCATCAGCGTAGGTGCGCTTGGCGAACTCTTTCGTGATACATTTCTCACCAGCGTTGAGCACTTGCGTTGACTCAGTACCAGCTCTTGTCGGCTGTAGGCGCGGAAAATTTCCTGCGTACTCGTTATCCGAACCGCCATGCTGTGGCGCGCCGCACGTCTTCTTTGTGAGCGATGGTTCGTTCACAGTCTTCGGGCCGAGGACAAACGTCTTATTTCTTCGCTGCGCAGCTGTTCGTGCTGGACATCGGCCGTAGCTAGCTGGGTGGTCGCCGCCACAGTTTGCACACACAAGTTTTTCTTTACTTGTACACGTCTTAAAGTCATGAGGCCCCCCACAGCGCTTACACCTTTGTTCCCCACGACAGTGCTTAGCAACATGTCCAAAATGCGGACATTTAAAACAGCGTGGTGGCGTCTCCACGTAGTCTAACAACTCGTGTCTGGTGAAGCCAAGGTTGATCTTCTCTGGGCGTTCCGAATTCGGAGCGAATGTGAGAACTACAGAGTTAGTGCGCTTTGATTCCCTTTCGGTGGATGAGGTTTGGACTCGTCGTATGATTCTTCTTGCGTGGTATACTCCCTGAGGTCTCAGGTAGGTTAACAGCTCTTCGTCCGAGTACCATCTTGGGACCCCTTTTATAATGCATGTATTTTTCATGTAGCTGTGTGGTACACGGGCAGATATGGCAAGGCCGCAGATAGTATTGGTCTCTAGAAGCATATTAGCTTGGTGTTCTGTCTCTATATCCAAGAGCAGGGCTCCCTGTGCTGTGAAACGGCTCTTAACTGGGGCTCCACCGGGAATCGTTTCAATTTCCGAATATAGGTGAATGGGATTCACTTGCCTCAAGTTAGCTCCTTCGGATGTTGGAGCAATTAACACAGGAATGCCCACCGTCCTGTCTTTGCGATGTCGCACAAGGCGGAAACCACCCTTGTTCATGTCTTGATCTGTGAGGTTCGCCCCGTTGTGGTCCCCGACGACAGTTGATTCGTCCTCTGATGCAACGTTGTGTTGTCGCTTGCCGTCAGGTATGCTTGCGCCAACCAGCTGGTGCTTCTGACCTGGTGTCACACCTTGGGAGGTCATGGCGGCGCTCTTCCCGATGCTTGTTTCGTTTCTTCTAGCACATTTCGACGCGGCGGGCTGCGCAGTACCCGTCGGTCGCCGATACGGCAGGTACCTTTTCGAGTCGTCCGACGTCTTGAGCAGTGCTGAGCCGTAATATAAACAAAAAAACGATAAATGCAGACAGAGCTACTTAGCCAAGCAGCAACAGCTTCGTCGTCTTCTTCCTTCCTCCCTGTGCATAAGTCTGGTGATATACATTTTACCAATAACTATTGGCCCATATTGTTGACATTCATTCCATAAAATTTCTTGGAGCATGTCATATACTCACACCTCATTGAATCTCTTGAATCTAATTCCTTCTTTATTATTTTAGGGGCAAATCTCCTTATAGCGGCCCCCGTTCGCCCCTCGTAGTCGTAGTTTGTAACCAGTCTTACGCTTTGACCTCCAAGGTGGTGCCGGTGGGATATTTCTCCTGTGCGTTGTTGAACAATAAAAAAATCCCAGCGTTCGCATTAACTTCTGTCTCTCATTCCCCATCAGCAGCCATCGGCATGTTCCAGTAGGAAGCGTTAGTAGAAGTGTTAAAAGCCTCTTATTCCCAGCAGCAGCCATTGTTTACCTCCAAGGTAGTGGTAGCCTCCAAGGCAGCCTGGTGAGATTTCTCCTGTGCGTGAATAAAGAATAAATTTTTTTTGTTGTTTAATGAAATAAACCAACGAAAGACGCCTTATGGTTTCTAAAAGCAAAACGAAAAGACGCCAGATGTTTCTAAAGCAAAACAAAAAGAAGACTCCAGCTGCTTAACGAAAGACGCCAGGTGTTTTTAAAGCAATGGTTTTATAATCAAAACCATATCGATACAGGTTTGTAGTTGCCGATGCTCGTTGCCGTCGGTGTGTGCTCGTATGGATAAGGATGCCGAAAGGCGGGCGCGCAGGGCAGCGGTGGCACTCGCTCGCAGACAGGACCCTGAAGTGAGAGCACGCGAGGCAGAAGCGCGCCGGGAATCTGCGCGACATCGCCGCCAAGATCCTGCTGTACGGGAACAAGAAGCCATATCAGCAAGACAGTGTCAGCAAGATCCCTCCGTACGTGAAGAAGAAGCTGTAGTGGCACGTCAGCGTCGGCAAGATCCTTCCGTACGGGAACGAGAGGCACATCAGCAAGGCAGCGTCGGCAAGATCCTGCTGTACGGGAACAAGAAACCACATCAGCAAGGCAGTGTCGGCAAGATCCTGCCGTACGTGAACAAGAAGCTGCAGTGGCACGTCAGCGTCGGCAAGATACTGCTGTACGGGAACAAGAAGCCACATCAACAAGGCAGTGTCACCAAGATCCCGCCGTACATGAACGAGAAGCTGCAGCGGTAGGTCAGCGTCGGCAAGATCATTCCGTACGGCAACGAGAGGCCAAGGCAGCACGTCAACGTCGTGAAGCAGATTTTGAAAACGTTCGACAATGGGAAGGGGCGAGGAAGCGCGTACATCACCAGGCGAATTAACGGAACAAAAGTTCATGGTATTACTTCCAGGAGCTTCGCCCAATCTGATCTTCATTCACCTCGTGGATCTGCCGTCAAATGTTTTGCAGCATGGCTTCCAAAAACAGTTTCATGCGAAACACAGTTGCTCTGTTTTACTAATGACTTGTTTATTAACGCAGGTCCTGAATTTGATGCTGACTGCATACTCTTAGATTTCGCAAAAGCATTTGACTCCGTTTCACATGAACTACTCATTTTCAAACTTACTCAGCTGAACATCGACCCTGATGGATTCAGGAATTTCTCTCTAACCGTAGCCAGTTAGTGACAGCTAACCATTTTTGTTCAACTAATTCCGCAGTACATCCGGTGTACCGCAAGGGTCCATTTTAGGCCCGTTGCTTTTCTGAATTCACATTAACGATCTTCCTTCTTGTGTTTCTTCCTCTCCTGTCCGACTCATCGCCGACGACTGTGTCCTCTACCAAAAAATAACCAGTCATGTGGATCATCTAAACCTTCAACGTGACTTAGATAGCATATTCACATGGTGTAACTCATGGTTGACGACACCTAACAAATCGAAATACAAGGGCATGTAAGTTTCACGTCGCACTGCTACCCACTGTCTGCGTACTTATTCCCTCAATAACATTCAATTATCATCTGTGGACACTTATAAATACATTGGTGTTCACATATCTTCTAATCTTTCCTGGAATAACCACACGGAATATGTGATTAACAATGCTAACCGCATGCTTGGTTACCTGCGCCGTAACTTTTCCTCTGCTCCATCGTCACTCAAGTTAAAATTGTGTAAAACATTGGTCAGATCCTGATTGTAATATGCATGTGCCATATGGGACCCAACTCATGCCATTATCATTCAATCTCTCGAAGCCACTCAGAATAGCACCGCACGCTTCATATTACCGAATTATTCACGTCATTCTAGTGTCACATCCACGAAGAGCACCCTAAACCTGCCTGATCTTTCATTGCACCACAAATTTTCCCATCTTAGCCTTTTTCACACAATCTATCATTATAATAGCCACTTGAAGGACGCCCTGTTTTATCCACCTCGATTCATATCACCAAGGACCGACCATCGCTTTAAGGTGGCCTACCCTCCTGTCACACGAGACTGCAAGACGATTCATTTGTGCCAAGGACAAGCACCGCATGGAACCACCTTCCGCCTCAATCGGCTGTATAACGGACCTAAAGGACTTCAAGCTCGCTGTGCATACTGTCCTCCAAATTTTTTCTCATGTTTTTATGTTTCTTTCTTCTTTATTTCATTTATACTGCACTTATGACTGTTCACACCACTCCTTTTTGTAGTGCTTTTGGGTCTTGAAAGTGCCTTTAATAAACAAATAAATAAATAAACAAATAAATAAATAAACAAAATAAAGTCATTTTAATTATGAAGTTATTCCAGAATACCCAATCATAGATATTCACTATGAATGCCTGCCTGTGAATTGCCTGAACATGATGCTAGTTTTTCTTTATAGGCCTCCAAACGGTGCTGTAACACCATTAATAGAATTTCTGGAGCATGTTTTAGAGCAGTGTTCATACATTGGTCTCCCTACATTTATTAGTGGAGACCTGAACAATACCTTCCTCTGTGTGGTGTCATCTGCGCAAAGGCTACTTAATGTTTTCCTTTCTTTTGGTTGTCAGAGTATCATTGATACAACTACAAGAATAGCGAACAAATCTGAAACTTTGCTAGACAATTGTTTCATGAACTATGAAATTGCTCTATCTGATGTCAGAGTGTTGATATCAGATTCATGTGATCATTTGCCTTTTTCATTTTTTACGCCCTAAATGACTAAGTGCAATGGACGCAAACAGCCGTCAATTTTTTAGAAAGATATTTGCAGAAAGGGTAAATTATTACAAGCATTTGGCCGTAGGAAAAGATCTGGGAGCCTGTCTTGCAGATAACTGATCCTACTGTTTCTTACGACCTATTTATTGATGTATATTACACCATTTCTCTTAGAACAGCCTAAAAAGCATAAAGAAACGAGAAGGTCGTGTATTCATGCCTCTTTACTGAAGAGAACAAAGACCCGGAATAAGTTATTTGCAATGTTTATAAAAACAAAGAGCCTTGAACGGATTACCAAAAATGAAAAAATAAATTAAGAGCTGATGTTAAACAAGCATGTAATATGTATTATGAGGCTCGGTTGACTAGTGATTCCAGGAATGTATGGAATCGCGTCAGTGAACTGCGGAAAAAGAACGTAAGAACGAAAAATTTGTTGAAGGCGTAAATATTTGGGTAGTTCGCTGGCAAACAATTTTGATGAGCATTTTCTAAAGGCAGGCTTTTGCACGTCTTTGTCGAACAATGATATCAGTTGCGCATCATACATCAACAGCTCAGACTCAACAATTTTCAAGTCTCCTACAACAACGCAAGAAATATGTGGCTTGTTAAACGATCAGAGCCCGTACTTTAGACAAATTGAAGCGAATGCCTCCTAAAAGAGCCGCTTATGCTATCTGTTTACCTCTTTCGCACATATTTAATCTTATTTTAAACTCTAGAAACTTCTCCGATGAACTGACGATTGCAAGGGTATCGCTTATTTTTAAAGAGGGAGTTAAAAATGATCTTGGTAACTGCAAGAAAATCAATGCTTTAGTTATATTATCTAAGGGAATAGAAGCAGTGAACTCCAGGCTTACTCTTTTTTTTCTGCAAAACAACAATATCGTTAAAAACAACATGGTTTCCAAATGATAAAAATCCACGGAAACGGCATTTGTCGATATTGAAGATGAAATAGTTGACAATATAGAAAAAAAGTTACGGTAGGGCTCTTTCTTGACTTTAGGAAAACATTTGATTCCATTAAGCATGAGATTACACTGCTCAAGTCATCCAGATACTGTGTTTGAGGTATAGCTCTAGGCATTGTGCAAAGTTACTTGGAAAACTGTGTGCAATACACAAACATTGGCAATGTGAAATCTGAACTCGGTAAAGGTACATGCTGCGTGGAACAAGGGACAATCCTTGGCCCGCTCTTGTTTATTGTGTACATAAACGATGTAGTAAACATACCCCTAACATCCGACATTATTTTGTGCTCCAACGAGACGAATATTTTCTTCTCTGGGTCTAATATTGACGACTTTAAGTTGAAAGCGAATCTATGGCTACAATACATATCTACATGGCTTAGGGCTAACAGGTTGAATCTAAATGCTAAAAAAACTAAAAGTGATTGTTTTTAGACCTCGTAACAAAACATACACTAGAAAATAATATTAGCTTTCAGGGACATCCTATTCAACGCGTCACACCTCTCAAATTCCTCGGTGTCTTCTTTCAAGAGTATTTATATTGGTCTGTGCATATAAACTACTTACAAAAAAATATCCCTCGAGCAGTTGGAATGCTCTGCACGTTACGCCACGGGTCTTATTACCAGTATGGTTAGCTTCTCGTCTCGACCGCCGAAGAGAGCAGACGTGTTTTTCGGTCGGTCCCCGACCGGTTTTCCTGGAGGAGCACGCGAGCGCCTAGTGTGGCGCCGTACCTTACGGGCGCTTCCATGCTTCCCTTTTTTTTTTCCCCCAGTTTTTTTTATTTTGATAGATTTTGCGCACACCCGTGCGCCGTTTTAATTTTTTCTTCCCTCCCTTGTCCTATTGAGCCATTTTTTGTCTCAAGCCCTGTTCAGGGCTATCAAGATATTGAGGAAATGTAGAGCCCTCTCATCTCCCCTTAGTTCTTTTTTTTTAATCTGTAATGACCTCGCCTAGTACGGCCCATCGCCTCTACCAGTAATGACGGACACCCCTTCTAAGGACGCTCCTGACGAGATCACCCTCTGCGCGAGCCTGCATGCTACCGCAACGAGCCGCCCCAGCTCACCCAAACAATCGCCTGCGGCCCCGATCATGACCCGGGCTCGTAAACTGAAGGCTGCTGCCAATCGTCTTCAAAAGCACTCATCTACCAGCACCCCAACTTCTCGGCCCCATGTACGAAGGATCGGGAAACTGTTGTCACCACGCCGGCGTCAGGCACCAAAAATCAAGGCCGCCACCACGAAAAGCGCGAAGCTAACGGCCGCAGCCGAGGAGGCCGCCGCCGCCATTTCCTTAGTACCACAGCCTTCCCAACTCCATCTTGTACCCACACTACAAGAGGGAAGCAAGGCTGAGCTGCAGGACTACCAAGAATCGGTCGCATCAACACCGGCAGACAGCGAGGAACAGGCCAGTACCGATTCCTCCTCGCCCACATCATCCTCCTCTTGGGAGCACAACACGCCTCCGTCCTCCTCTCCGTCCCTGTCGCCCTCCCCAAAGGGTCTGGCCCTTTTCAGAACCGGAATCTGCGCTGACGGACCAGGCCGCCAACGAGCAACACAACAGGCCTCGTTTGCAGCTCCCCCCAAGCGAGCGCGCGCTCACTCTGCGCCGCCGGCAACCACTTTCTGCCCTTGCCTGCTGGCTGTGCAAGCCTGCCGCGCCGGGCGTCAAGAAGACCTGTTCGGAGAGGGGTGTGCACGTAGTGCTGTCTCTCCCCTTTTTCCAGGCGAAGGAACGCGCATGACCTCTACTGGAAGGGCAACCGAGGCAACATTGGAGTCTCTTGCGCAAGCGGGAGCCTCCCAGACCGCCACAGGAAATCCCACCCTCCTCGAGCCTTCCCCACCTTCTTCCGGTCACGCAACCCGTCCGACCCGTCCTCCAGAGAGAGCGGCCTCTCCGGTGTCTGATGGGGTGGTTTGTTTACCTCCCACCTCCTCGCCACAACAACAGCACTCTCCTCCACTCTCCCGCTCAAAGGAGAGCACGGGCGCGTCGTCTCCTATGGCCGCAGCTCCTCCGAACTCTGCCGCTAGCACCGCGCCACACCCTCCTTCTGCTTTCGGCCCCATGCGCCCGCTGACGGTGGACGCCTCTACCGAAGCAGATTATGAAGAGGCCCGACGCAAGCATCAGCAGAAAAACGGATTTCCGTGCCAGGCATCAACAGCTACAAATGCCCCTTCCAGTAGGCAGCCAGCCAGTGCAGCCCCCCCCAAGCAAGGGAAAGGGGCCCCGCCAGAAACCAGGTCGCCGCCAGCACCAACTCGATATTATCGAACACCTGGTCGCGAATGAGCCCCGTCGCACCTCTGCCACCATCCTCTACCGCCCCAAGGGCAGGAAGAACAACTTCCTCTCCCTCAGCCGCGACGCAATTGCAGCACAGCTCTCGAAGGTGCCCGGCACGAAGCGTGTGCGCATTAACTTCAGCGGCAACGTTGTTGCGGTTGACACCACACCCGGAGCTGACACCTCCGCTCTCCTGGCAGTGGAAAGCATCGGGAAAGTGGCTGTCAACGCCAAGACCGCCAACAAAGGAACCTGTACCGGCGTACTTCACGGCGTTGACGCGGCTTTTGACGAGGAGGTCCTCAAAAACAACATAGAGAGCTCTGCTCCCATCCTCTCTTGTGCCCGTACCGGACGCAATGTCCTTCTACGATTTGTGGGTAACGCACCGCCACCTGAGGTGGCGTTATTTAAGCAGACCCGCCCTGTACGTTGTCGTCGTCGCCGCCCTCTCCAGTGCGCTGGCTGTGGCGCTTTCGGACACACTCATGCGACGTGCACCAGCTCCCCACGCTGTTCGCGCTGTGGCGGCGACCACGCCCGCGCCGACTGCGTTGCACCCGGCCCCAAGTGCCTACACTGCGGCGGCCCACATCCCGCCACCGAGCCCCGATGCCCTCGCTGGCAACACGAGAGGAAGGTGCTAGAAATCATGGCCTCTGCGGACCCGCCCCTCTCTCGTCGTGAGGCCGAGAGGAACCTTAAGAGCGAGAGAAAAGCCGTGCCTGCTCGAGCACCGTGCACTGGTATTTCCTCGGTAGTGCAACCGGGCCGGACGTACAGCGCGGTTGTTTCACCCCCGGCCGCCGAACCCTCGGCCCCCGACTGCGAGGTGCAAAAGGACATGGTGATTAGTGCCCTGGCCGCTGCCGTGCAGGCCCTCATCGGGACAATACCGCAATCTGGCCCTGTGTTCGAGCTGTGCAACGCGGCCCTGGCCGCCCACGCTGCCCTCAATCAACATGGCTAGCGGCAAGGTGTTTCGGCCGCGGATTCTTCAATGGAACGTTCGTTCTCTCCGCTGCCGTCACGCCGAGCTGTCTACCCAACTCCTCCGACGCGAGTACGACGTCTTGCTGCTGCAGGAAACCTACGCTCGCGTCGGAACACTCAACCTACCTGGTTTTGTCGGCTATCACAGCACCACGCAGTGCGAACTTGAAGAGTGTAGCGCAGTCCGGTGCAGCACTCCCTCGCATCCTCCCGGCACGTCGCGGGCTTCGGTTTATGTGCGCGCCGACCTCCCTCACGCTGCAGTGGACATCGAGGACATTCTCTGTGACACCCTCGAGGCCGTCGCCCTGACTGTGCGCATCGGGAGCACGGACACCAGTGTCGCGAGCGTGTACGTGCGCACATCGAACTACTCGGCACGCTGGGACACCCAATTCGTGTGCCGCCTCGCAGACCGCCTAAATCGCGACGCGGTCATCGGTGGCGACTTTAACTCTCACCACACCTCGTGGGGCAGTGGCGTGACGAACCACCGTGGGCGCGACCTTCTCGATGCCGTGCAAAAGGCCGGACTGCTCGTTATAAACACGGGTAGCTGTACTCTCGCGCGCCGTGGTGTGTCCGACAGTGCCATCGACCTGACTCTCGTGGGTGGTACGTGTAAATATGAGTGGCAACGTGCACCGGACTCTCAGGGCTCCGACCACTACCCCATCGTGGTCACACCCCCCTCAGCTTACATCAGGTACACTCGGACCTACAGTGTTGTGAAGTGGACTCGCTTCAGAGAACTGTGTGCTGGAGTGCCAGTCTCTGCAGACTTCTTCACCGCGCTGGCCGAGTGTCACGACGCAGCTACCACCCACTGCACCGTGCCTGCGGGCACCCCCGCACCAGACATCAGCCTCCTCAACCTTCGCGCCGCGCGTCGCAGGGCGCAGATTGTGGCGGTGCGCTCGCAGAAGGCGGAACATTGGCGTGCCTATAACTCCATTGACGCGGTGTGCCGCAGGCACGCCAGACGCCGTCGCAACCAGAGCTGGGGGAGCCTCTGCTCGTCACTAGATGACCCTCAGAACCACGCCCAAGCCTGGCGCATTTTCGCTGCCGTTCTTCGCACCAGAGAGCCTCGCTGCCCGGTTCTCTGTGTTGCTGTTGCAATGAAGATCGCCACGCAGGAATTGGCTGAGCTGCTGGCAGACAAGTTTGCCCCTCCTGCTTGCCCACAGCCTCCACAGGGACTACCACCTGTGCCTGCACTCAACAGGCCTGAGCTGTTCGCTCCCGAGCGGTACTTTCCCACCGAGGGCATTCTGCTAGAGATCCGCGCATTGTGCACGGAGGAGTTTACTCTCAGCGAGCTGACCGCAGTGCTCAACAACCGCACGAAGCGGTCTGCCCCGGGAGTGGACGGCCTCACCTACCAGGTGCTGCGCAACATTGACCCCTCCACGCGGCCCCGGTTGCTGGAGGCCTACAACGAAGTGTGGCGCACAAGTCAGGTGCCTCCTGGCTGGAAAGAGGCGCTCGTGGTGCCCATCCTGAAGCCACGGAAGCCGGCCACGGAGCTTTCATCCTACTGGCCAGTGTCACTTACCTCGGCCGCAGGGAAAGTCATGGAAGCCATGGCATTGCGACGCCTTCGCTGGATTGCCACCGCAACCAACGCATTCCCTCCCGAACAGAGCGGATTTCGCCCAAGGCGCTGTACGTTCGACTCACTGGCCGACGTGATCGCCACCCTCGAGGAGGCCAAGTACCGCGGCGATTACGGCATCCTCGTGCTGCTCGACGTGAGAAGTGCGTTTGACTGTTTGCCCCACGCATCGATTTTGGACGCACTTCGTGACCTCGGTGTGTGCGGGCGGATGTTTGACTACCTGGAGAGCTTCTTGGGCGACCGCACTCTTCGCGTTCGTGTTGGCTCCACAATCAGCGGTCCCCACTCCGTCACCGCAGGCGTACCCCAGGGCAGCATATTGAGCCCTTTTCTGTTCAATCTGGCTCTTGCCAAGCTGCCCGACTACATCCCGTGCAACACGGCGTGTGAAGTGCATGTGGCGATTTACGCCGATGACATTGCGCTGTTTGCCTGCGGCCCCGGTCGCCACCGGGCAGCCCTTCTCGAGTCCCTCCAGGTGGCCATCGACGCGGTTGACGCATTCCTGAACGGGGTTGGACTGGCGCTCGCCGCCTCCAAGACGGAGGCACTGCTCGTCCACCCGCGAGCGTCGACACGCCGCTCCACGCCTCGGCTCTCACTCCGGGGCCTCCCCATCGAGTGGAGCACGAAGGTGCGCTACTTGGGGGTGACCATAGACCACCGGCTCAGCTGGCGACCGGCCGTCAACGATCTGCGGACGAGCAACCGCAAGGTACTCGGCGCCGCACGCAGTCTCCTCGCGCGAGGTCACGGCTGCACCCCTGCCCTTGCCCTGCGAGTCTACAACGCAGTCGCATCGGCACGCGTGATCTACACTGCAGCAGTGGCTTCGTTGAGTGCTTGCCAGCTAGCTGCCTTGGACGCGGACCATCGCAACGCCGTGCGGGAGTACTACGGACTTCCCCAAACCTCCCAGGTGGGCCCCACGCTCGCCGAAGCGGGGGAAACTCCCATCTTCCTGCGGGTGACCCAGCGGACACTAAATCATGTACTGCGGCTGAAAACCACAAGGCAGGGGCAGCTCCTTGTGAACAGGCTATATGCTCTACCTCACTCATCCATGGGGCAGCGGGCGAGTGAGCTCTTGACGGTTGTGCCAGACACGCAGTACCCCAGCTAGCTGGCTATCCCACCCTACCGCCACACCCCTCTGGTGATCACCAAGACCATTGGCGGCATCAAAGCGAAGGCGCGCACCCCGCTGGCAGCGATGCAGCAGGAGTGCTCCGCCCTCCTTCACGAACAGCTGAACGGCCGGCTGCTTGTTTACGTCGACGGGTCAGTGCTTCGCGACGGCTCCGCGGCCGCCGCCTGCGTTGTGCCATCAGTCGGCGCGGTTCTCAAGTGCCGCCTCCCCTCCCTCGCCTCCTCCACTGTGGCGGAACTCGCCGCTATAAATTTGGCAGCCGATTTCCTGAGTGAGCGGGCACCCATGAGCGCTGCAGCCATCATCTGCGACTCCCGGGCGGCCTTGGCCGCGATCTCGCGCGAGGAAGACGGCAGCCTCCTTGCGCAGAGAGTTGCCCGGAAGCTACACGCCGTGCAGCAAACGGGCTGCGACCTTTCGCTGCACTGGGTGCCTTCGCACATCGGAATACCCGGCAACGAGGCGGCCGACTGTGCCGCGAGGGATGCGCACGACCCCGACACCGGCGTCACCAACTTCGTGTGCTCCGCGGATGCCGGCCGTCTCCTCACCGCCCGGTACGTGCGCGAGCGTCATCCCGACCCTCGCGTAGCAGCTGGAAAGCCGCCGCGGCGGCTCCCTCTCAAGGGACTCCCAAGACGAGACCGTGGTTTCCTTCTCCGTCTCCGCACCGGAGACAACTACACCGCCGAGCGAAAACATCGGCACTCCGGGCGTGGCAGTCCATACTGCATGGACTGCGGCGACCTGGAGACTCTGGACCACCTTTTGCTTCATTGCCCGGCTGGTGACGCGAGCAGACAGGTGATGCTCGCAACGTACGGAGCTCTCGGCCTGCCTCGGACAACAACTGAGCACCTCTTGTTCCCGAACAGTGGCCGCGCGCATATCAAGCGTGCCCTTTCAGCGCTGCTCGACTTTGTAGACGGAAGCGGACTGCGTGAGCGAATTTAGAGAATTCGCGCCCCGTGATTTTGGTAGACGATCTGTGCGTCCCCCCCTTCCTTTGCTCGCTCTCTCCTTTCTCTTTCCTCTCTTCGCTCAAGTCTATTATCCCCCATTCCCCTTCCCATGTGAACCACTGCTGAGGTGTCGCACTTAGCTGCAGACAGTTGCGGGGTTCACTTTTCTTTTTCTTTTCCAATTTTAAGAACCACTTCCCCCCCCCCAGTATGGTTAAAACGGGAGACCTAATACGCAACAATACATTCACACCTAACTATTGCCTTTTGATATGAAGAACAATGACGAAAACTAACTTCAGTTCTTTATATTCATTACAAAAATGAGGTGTGCGAATAGTTGAACTCCTACCCTTGCGTTCGCACCCCCTCCCCCCTTTTTTTAAAAGAAAGCGTGGACTACTACAGGTTTTCCCGCTCAATTTATTCCAAGCGCCAGCCAAATGACAAATATTGTAGGTGCCAGTCAATTCAATCCAGCCCCCACTCAAATTATTCCAGGTGCCATTCATTTCAATTCAAGTGCCACTGAAATTAATCCAACCGCCAGCTGATTTAATCCAGACGGCACCAAATGTAATCCTGACGACATCATGACTTCAAAGCGACACAGAATTTTCGGAAATGCACGGAGTGAATAGCTTTGAAGTGAGTTTAGGAAGAAAAAACAACGAATGAGTCACTAGTGACACAATGTGACTCACGCGACTTCATCACGCCTATCACCCGCGTAAGCACTATTCACACCTTCAACATGAATATAAAAGGAACGCCGTCCGCACAGTTATGAACTTGATAGATATTGCCCAGGCCGATGATCTGATCACTAGTGACTCAGGTGACGTAATCATGCATATCACCCACGCAGGCACTGCTTAACCTTCGATCATGCATATCAAATGAAACTTATTTAAAAGAGAGTAGCTTGATACATAAGATTTGGCCAAGCGACTAGATCACTAGTGATCCAGGTGGGGTAATCATGCCTATCACCGACGCACGCTACGTCTAACCTGCTTCGTGCATATCAAACGGAGCGTATTCGAAAGGGTATTAACTTGAAGGCTGTTAATCGGCCTAGTGACCTGATCACTAGTGGCTTGCGTGAAGTCATTGCACCTGACACCCGCGCAAGCATTTTCGAGCCTGCCTTCATGTATATCAAACCAAACGTCTTTGAGAGGGTAATAACTTGAACGCTGTCACTCGGCCTATTGACGTGATCACTAGTGACTCACGTGAAAGGGGCACGGCATCGCATCAAGAATGGGGCGTTCACCGATGCTCTTGTTACAGGTGACGCTACATCTTGACTTCAGTTCCTGTCCTTTCGTATCCTGGCCGGCCGTTTCAACGGAACGCCAGCTTTGCCGTCATCAGACATGCTTCAGCTCGCCAGGTTTGGAAGAAAAAGAGCACATAATCTGGCAACAAGCGACGTCTTCATCTGCCATCTGCGCACCGACGAGCCTATATAAACGCCCACCGGACCGCTCTTCACTTGGGCACGGCATCGCATCAAGAATGGGGCGTTCACCGATGCTCTTGTTACAGGTCAGTTACCTAAATAGTGGCGCTGGTGTTAAAACCAGCAATTACTGTCTGCTAGCGGTGTCGTGCCCCCCTGATTTATGTTAAACAGTGAAGCGATACCTGTCTGTGCCGTCGCGAATTCGTGACAGTGTCATTAACCTGCTGCTACTCTGTTCGGGGGACGTTGAGCTAAACCCGGGACTCAATGATAAGATTCTAGCAGACATCCTGGAAAGCGTGCGTGGGCTGAAAGCGGGACAGGCGACAATATTGACTGAGCTCAAAAGAGTTAAGGAAAAGCAGGCCAAAACTGACGCTCAAATTAAACAACTGAATGATAGAGTTGCATCCTTGGAAGCGTCTATTGCATCCCGCAGTCTGGGTGAAATCAGCCTGCCCGAGAATAGCTTACAGTGTGTAAATGACCAACTGCAGCACATTACATCCCGATGCGATAGTGCAGAAAATAGAATGCGCCGCTCGAATCTTCTGTTTTTCGGTATCGAAGATGACGTTAATGAAGATTGGGAAGTTCCAGAGAAAAAAGTAATTGAATTTTGCGAAGAAAATCTTCAACTCACCCTTACAAGCCAGCAGTTTGAACGCGTCCACCGCCTTGGCCGGTTTTCTCCAGAGAAGTGCCGACCAATAATCGCTAAATTCGTTCTGTTTAAAGACAAAGAAATCGTACAAGCATTATCAAGAAAACTTAAAGGTACAGACTATTCTATTAGTCAGGATTTCTCTGTTGCAACCCGCGAAGCGCGGAAAAAGTTGATCGAGTTTGCGAAACCAAGCAAGCAGACATTTAAACTGCGAGTAGACAGGTTAGTAATGAATGGCAAGACGTACGGTTATGACAGCTCTACAAAATCGGTTGTTCTTTCGCAAAGGTAGCTAAATAAGAAAGCAGGAAAAAATAAACTTCCTAAGCAACAATGGTCACGTTCCTCGACCTTGGTACGACCACTAACAGTGACGTTGACTAACATCCGTAGCCTGCTGCCGAAATGTGAAAATATCTCTTCGATCTTGGACGATAGCAATACGGACATTGCCGTTTTAACTGAGACATGGCTTCACCCAAATATTCTCGATGCAGAACTCTTTTCGGGCGTGAATATTTTCAGTATTTATTGGTGTGACCGTTCTGAACGAAAGGGGGGTGGTGTTTTAATCGCGATAAAGAATACACTGTAATCGTTTCTGATTAATACTCACTCACCCCTCGAAATAGTTTGGGCTGCCTGCTTTTCCGCTTCATCAAAAATACTGATAGGCGCTTTCTACCGGCCACCCGACGCAGGTCCTTCCTTTAGCGATGAAATCAGAAAGAGTATAGCGGCCGCTGTGCAAAGCTATCAGTGTGAAAACGTTTACCTCCTCGGCGACTTTAACTTTCCCGATGTTGATTGGCCGTTTCTCTCTTCACCTAGTCGTGATTTTGTAGAATTTATAAATTTAACTCTGGATTTTAACTTCTTCCAAACTGTTGACGCACCTACGCATGGATCTAATTTATTACATCTAATTTTAAGTATTGCGCCTGAAACTATCAGGCCAATCACTAATAGGGACGGTCTAAGTGACCACAAGTTACTCCATTTTCCTATAGAGGTGCCATTTAGCCACACAGTTAAAGATAGAAAAATTATACGAGATTATAACAAGGCCGAGTACGCAGCAATCAACTCAGACCTTGAAGTATTCCTTGTTGAAGGGATGATGCCCTTGTTGGATACTCGCGCCGTCAACGAAAACTGGTGTATCTTCCGGGACAAGGTTTGCGGGCTGGTCGATAAGTTTGTTCCCATAGTTACCATAACGAATGACAGGTCGAACCCGTGGTTCACTAAGTCACTCTGTCGGCTCAGAAACAAAAAAAAGCGGTTGTACAAAAACGCCAAAAATGGGCAAACTGAAGCTGCATGGAAAAAGTACGACGAGTGTGCGGCGAGCTACTTCTCTGCAATTAAGGATGCGAAAGACAAATATTTTCCCCATGATCTCCTGTCTCTTTTGAAATCAAACCCTCGGAAGTTTTGGCAGTCGTTAACCCCAGGAACCGACCACCAGCATATCTCGTTACGTGGTGATGACGACAAACCCCTGTCAGATAGTGACTGTTCATTCGCATTTAACAGGTTCTTTTCTTCAGTATACACAAGACAAGACCATTCCAACATACCATTCATCGCAGATTACGACTGGGCGTTTATGCAGCCAATAGTTCTTACAGTCGAAGGTATTGTTTCCCTCATTGGCCAACTTAAAACTACCTACTTCATCGGGGCCCGACAACATTAACACAAAAATACTAAAGAACACAAAAATCGTATCGAGCAAATTCTTACTTCTCATCTTTCAACAGTCTTCGAAGTCTGGTCAACTTCCAGATGATTGGAACTTGGGTAAAGTGGTTCCCGTTTATAAAAGTGGAGGTAAACACTCACCTGATAATTATAGACTCATCTCGCTTACGTCAATCTGCTGCAAATTGCTGGAGCATATTATCGCTTTCCATGTTCGCCGCCACCTCGAATCAAATAATTTCTCTTTTCCTCACCAGCATGGTTTTCGGAAAGGCTTCTCGTGTGACACCCAATTGTTTGAATAACCAACCGATCTTCATTTCAATATGAATGAAAATAAACAAACTGATTGCGTATTCATCGATTTTTCAAAGGCCTTTGACCGCGTTGCCCATTGTAGCCTAATATCCAAATTATCTGCACTTAGACTCAATTCCTTAACCCTTTCGTGGATCCGCAATTTTCTTTCCTTTCGAAAACAATTCACTACGGTTAATAACTACGCATCTACTCCCTCTGATGTCATCTCGGGTGTTCCACAGGGTAGTGTTCTTGAACCTCTATTATTTCTCATCTACATAAATGGTTTGCCAAATATATAGCTTCAATATAAGACTATTCGCTAACGATTGCATAATATATCGAGCTATTAACAATGATGGCGACCACCTTACCCTTCAAACAGACCTTAACCTAATTAGTGACTGGTGTGACGTGTGGCAGATGTCTCTTAACTCTTCCAAGTGCCGTGCTATGACCTTCAGTCCGTAAACACAAAAACTCCAATTATTCCTACTCTATTAAAAATGATACAATAGTGCAGTGCTCTTTTTACAAATACTTAGGCGTCAATCTTACACCCAATTTTTCATGGTCGGCACATATTAGTGTTATTTGCGCGAAAGCCTCAAAAACATTAGGTTATCTCCGTCATAATCTGCGAAAGTCTCCAACAAGCATCCGTAAACTGGCCTATTTTACATATGTACGCCCCCAGCTGGAATTCGCATCTTCAGTCTGGTCCCCTTTCTAAGGTTACCTAACCACAATGCTAGTCCATACAAAACAGAGCAGCCCGGTTTATATCTCGCAATTAGAGCACTCAATGCAGCGTAACAACATTAAAACAAGAACATTTTATTTCGCCATTGCACGTTCGTCGTTCTGTTGCACTGTTATGTTTGCTGCATAAATATATTCACAGCAGAAGACGTTCTACGCTACCCCTAACAGCACCATTGCGCATGTCCAGACGCCAGCACAATCACCTTAGTTTCACTCGCATTTACGGCAAAACGAAGGCATTCGACTTATCAGCGCTTCATAAGGCCATATCATTATGGAACGATCTTCCCGACTGCATCGCCTCCATCACCGATCCAGATTCTTTTCGCGAACATGTGTGTAATCATTGTTCATCGCACTAATCGCTCTAACTTCACTGATGTTTGTAGCTGCAGCTGTGCCACTCACCTAGTTTCACACTTCTTTTTGGTTCTCTTTAGTTTTTTGCTGTACCCACCGTTGTCTTGTAATTTATATTGGTAAACGCCTTCGTACGGCTAGCAGTATGTGTGTTTGGAAAATGCGTGTGTATGTTGTACACCTCGGCCTTCCGATTTCTCTTTGATTTTTTTTGTTATTGCCATTGTTCTCCCAGTTCTTGTTATTCTCCCAGTTTTTGTTGCTCAGTTGCACCGCCGTTGCTGCTCACTTGAATTCTATACCTACGCCTTCCGAATTTCTTTATTGTGTTTCGTTCATGTACCTTGAATTTCTTCTTATTCAAGCTTTCTGCATATCGGTAAACATTCGCGTATTACATTTGTTTGAGTGTCAGTGACTAGACACGCTTTGTCATGATGTTGTGTTATTTTCTGTGTATTCCATGTTATTCATGACCGCCCTATTACTCTTTGAAGTTTGTACCCCCCTTACTCAATGCTCTCATTGAGCTTGTAAGGTATCATAAATAAATAAATAAATAAAAATGGTCACGCCTGACATCGGCGCAAGCACTGTCTAACTTGTCTTTATGTATATGAAACCAAACATCTTTCAGAGGGCATTAACTTGAACGCTGTCACTTGGCCTATTGACGTGATCACTAGGGACTCGCGTGACGTCATCACACCTAGCACCCACAAACGCACATTCCTAACCTCTCTTAATGCATATCAAACACACCGTCTGTGAGAGAGCAATAACGTCATACTCATGACTTGGCCAACCAACTTGATCACTAGTGACACACGTGACGTCATCACGCCTAACAGTCACGTAAGCGCAGTCTAACGCACCTTCGTGAATATCAAACGAAACGTCGTTGAGAGAGCAATAACTTAAAGTCCGTTGCAGGCAGCGTCGGCTAGTAAAAAAACTGACTGCTCGTGCTGCACCGCAGTTCACGGGCTAACAGGTATATGTAGGCACTAGATCGTGCGTTTGGAATTCAGTCAATGGCGTCTTTACATGGCTTTTGCTCGACTTCACGCTGTTCTTGACTCGAGTAGATGCGATGAAAGCAACAGTGCCTTCAAGCAGCACAGTTCACAATCCAACGTTAGCGTCCCACCACTGGTTGAGGGGAACGCTTCTCCTTCGTTCAATGAATAGAAATAGTAAAGACAAAGTGTCAATTAAGCATTTCCAAACCGTACTCAATTATGCAACATAGAACTGATACGCTCACCACTGTGCGATGTTACTCCAGCTCGTCGTTTGGGAAGATGTGGGCGGCTTTTAGATGCGGAAGCATCTTATACTCGCGCCTTGTAGTGCGCCGTCCGCGCCCGTCCGCACCGCTTCTCGAACATTCGACAGCTGACGCGTGCGCATGCGCCGTCGCGCCGTCGCCCACCATCTGTGCCGCGCGCGCTTCTCCTTCGAGAACATTCGACAGCTGACAGCGCATGCGCCGTCGCGCCGTCGCCATCTGTGCCGCGCGCGCGCTTCTCCTTCGAGAACATTCAACAGCTGACAGTGCATGCGCCGTCGCGCTGTATATATACTCAAGGTCGGCGCTCGCTCGCTCAGTTGCCGCTCGTCGGTTGGTTTGTACGGCGCGTCGACGTCCAAGGTCGCGGTGAAATGAATTCCAACGAATCCACAAACACAATGATCGACGTCCCTTTGACCAGCGCCGTCCTTTCGCATACGTGTGTACGTGTTCACTCATTTAACACCCCCTCCTACAACCACGTTAACCAATTTAGCCATCGACCCAAGTAAGTCGCAATTTAACACCCCATTTCACAACCACGTTAACCAATTTAGCCATCGACCCAAGTAAGTCGCACTTTAACACCCCGTTAACCAATTATATGCTCCGCATCCTCCTCAGTGTTCCCCCGAGGGAAGCTGCGGGCACGTTTTTTTGTTGCTTCTCGTGTTTCGAAGTATACTTTGGAAGCGCTGGCAGCCAGACCGCACTACAGTGAGGAAGGCAGGTAATAAACTTTATTTATTTACGAAGGAATCAATTGAGGGGGGGTGTGGTAGGGCAAGTGGAATCAGGGTGACGACAAGCCCTCGGGCCGGTCTAGGTAGCTGGACACTGCTGTGCTTCGGCAACCCTTCTGGCCCAGCTCACTGTCCGGAGCTGTAAACCCGGTTGCGAGCTGCGCAGAGCAGCCTCCCATCGCTCCTGGTGTTCTGACCCTTGCCACGGGGGCTTGAATTTGTTTGGACAATTCAGAAATATGTGCTGGAAGTTGGCTGTGGTGCTAGGACATAAGATGCAGTGAGGCGAGGTGTCGCCGTGTGTAAAAAGGGAGAGAAGAGAAGGAGGCGTCACTGTGGCCGTTTGGTGTCTGCGCCACAAAGTCTGGTCACTTCTGGAAAGAGATTTATGTGGTGGGGGATACGTTAGGCGGGAATGACGGTAAAATAGCGTGATATCGTGATAGCTGAGAAGTCCATTCCTGGCACCTCGAAGCAAAGGCAGGTCGCTGTGAGTCCGGTTGGCGAGTGCTCAAGTTTGGGTGTGAGGGGCCGTGCCTGGGTGTCCACAATGCGCAGGGATCCAGAGGAGGCTGATGAGGCGATCAGGCAGAATTGGTGGTTCAAGTGTTTTAGCAGCCGAAGAATGAATTCAGAAAGTGGTGAAATTACGAATTGCAGTTTTTGAATCGGAAAAAATATACTCAGCGGAGGAGTGAACAATGGCTAAAGCAATTGCTGCCTCCTCTGCTTCTAGAGATTCTGTCGAATTTAGAAGGGACGCACTAGCGACCAGTTTTTGAAATCCGTCTACAACGGCTACCGAAAGCTCGATGATCTACCTATTCGGCCGCGTCTACACAGACTGCGGGAGAATTAGGAGAGAAGCGCTTCTGAAGGGACTTGGCTCGAGCTTCCCATCGCGCCCGATTATGTTCTGGGTGAGTATTTTTGGGGAGTGGCGGGGTTAATATGTTGCTGCTAATAGTGACGGGAACTGCGTGCGTGGCCGTGGTGTGACCAGGAACGTTGATTTTAAGTCGGCGCAGGAGTAGCTGTCCTGTTTCTGTGAGTGATAGTCTTTGATATTGGCTGAAAAGATGCGCCTCTACAAGCTCTCCCAGAGTGTTGTGTACCCCAAGTTGAAGTAATTTATCCGTCGTTGTTGATTTAGAAGATGAAGCGCAGTTTACAGGCAGTACAAGTGAGTCTGTTAAGTTGCTCGGTCTCCGTAGGTGAGAGATAGAGGTAGGGGATAGAATAGGTAATTATGCATAGGCAAAAGCCCTGTATGAGGCGGCGTGTGTCTGCTTCTCTCATGCCGCGATGACGATTGGATATGCACCTAATGAGGGAGGCTGTAATATGGACTGAAGTGTGCACTAACTTTATGGTGTCAGCGTTCGAATCATTGTTGGAAATATTAAGGCCTAAAATATTGATTTTATTGACCCTGCGAACAAGAGTGTCATCAAGCATGACTTAAATGTGACGTGTATCTTGCTTTTTAAAGCCAATTACTAGGAGTTCCAATTTAGTTGCCGAGCAGGTGAGCCCAATATTGTTGGCGTGTTTAACAACAATGTCAGCGGCCACATGAAGCTTCGATTCGATTTCGCCATGGTTGCCAGCATTGACCCAAATGGTGATGTGATTCGCGTAAAAGGAGTGATTTATGGAAAACAGTTTGGCAAGTTCCTGCGCTAGCGGTATGAGAGTAACGTTAAAAGGAACGGGGGCAAATTCGATCTTTGGGGCGTTCTCTTCCTACCTAGCGTGAAGGGATTGGTTTTGAAAGTGCCCAGTTGTAGGTGGACAGACCTTCTGCTGGGAAAGGCAGAGAGATACCTGTGCGTTCGAGAGCCTACGTTTAGTTCACTAAGCGATTGCAAAATCGAGAAGTGAGAAACATTATCAACAACCTTAGTTAAATCCAATGCAAGGATGGCTCTGGTGAAGTGTGGAAAAGTAGGATTTAGCACGTCCTCCTCAAGCTGTAGCATGACATCCTGAATGGAGAGCCCCGCTCGGAAGCCGTACATGGTGGAGGGAAACAGTTTTTCTTGTTCCATGTAGCGAATAAGATGATTGAGAATTACATGCTCCATCAGTTTTCCTGTACATGAGGTAAGAGAGATCGGTCTCAAATTATTGAGGTTCAACAGCTTATTATGTTTGGGTATGAAAGTCACCTTAGCTGATTTCTATTCCTGGGGCAGCGTGCCCTGCTCCCAATGTTGATTCATGTAATCGGAAAGAGCAGCCACTGACTTGGAGCCTAAATTTCAGAGTGTTTTGTTAGTAATTCCATCTAGTCCTGAAGCGGATGTGGTGCGAAGTTTGCTTAGGGCAGCCCAAACTTCCTCCTCTGCAATTGGTGCATCCAAGTCTGGATTGGAAGCTTCATTGTAGGTAGGTAACGATTATCACCTTGGACCAGGGAAATGCGCAGTTTTAAGACCAGTTTCAACGTCTTGCCCTTGTTTTTCTACTTCAAACAAGAGTTTCGTAATTCACTTATTACTTTCACATCGCGAGAACCATGGGTCTAACATATGGCGAAGCAGGGACCAAGAGTTCTTCATATGTAGAGTGTCATCGAGTTGGTTACATATCTAGTTCCATCGCTGCGATGAAAGTTTGGCCGCGTGTTGAATTACAAGCTGGACTATTTGTGCAAGTTGCGTTTTAGTTTGCGATTATATTTTTGCTTGAGCCATCGTTTCTCCGAGCTCTGATAGGCCTCCCATAGGTGAAGTAGCCTGCTATCTACTGGATCGTGGATATGTGCTGCTGGGGCTACTTTTTCGCTAAGAGCTACATTTTGTTTAAGCTGAGACGCCCAGTCTTTGTAGTCTTGAATTTCTTTCTTCGGGTTTTGGTCTCGGATTTCGCGAAATTTGTCCCAGCCAACAATAGGTTTTAAATAAAACTGTGGACGAAAATTGGCATGGCACAGTGTAATTGTTAGGATGTAATGATCACTGCCGAGGTTGACCCCACTGTGTGTCCAATCAGCTTGTCACACATTTATAGTGAGAGTAAGTTCAGGGGTGGTATCTCTGCTCACACTTGCCAATTCGTGTTGGTAGCATGCAGTCAGTGACTAGAGTGCACCTGTTACGCTGAATGTATTGAGAAAGGCTGGTGCCCTTCCGAGTGTTTCTCCTGTAACCCCAATCTACGTGTGGGGCAATAAAGTCAGCCGTTACAAGTATGGGAGCAAAGTTTGCTATTTGCTATTTGGCCCTATCGATTGCTTCAAAAACAGCAGTTAGGCCATCTCTGAGAATAAATATTCAAAATAAATTATGTGTCGTCCTTGTACGACGCGGGAGAAGTTCAAGAAGAAGGCAGCCACTGTAAAGATTAGACAGATCATGCGCTATAAACAAGATATTCCTGTGTATATATGTGGTAGCCTATGGGGAACTAGGATGTGAATGTACAGCCTGATAGCCGAGGAGTTTGCAAGCTTTTAAAGGCTCCTGTACGTAGATGACATCAGGGGTCCTTGTAGACCGCTGTATATAAACTGAGAGGTTGTCTCTCTTGTTTCCTAATTCATGACCATTTTATTGCCATATGCAGAGTGAAGAAAGTGAAGATGAGGCAAGGGTGCAGGAGGGGGTTATTGCTGCGAAGGCGCTGGAGAGGGTTGAGATTGTAGGAGAGATTCGAGCCGAGCAGCTAACACGTCTAGAATACTCTCTATCTTATTGAAGCGTTCAGTAATTTGCGTAAAGCCTAAATCAACCTTTTGTTTGCGTTCCCGGTGTTCTTACCGAATTTTTCGACTGGTGCTTTTAAAATCATCCTCCGATGATTCGGGCTGCTCTGTCCTTTTCTTTTTTGCTGGCTGTGGGGAACAACCTATAATATTGGTCTCTGACTCGGCTGCCATATCAGGCTCTATGATAGAGAAGGAGATAGATAGGGGTAGAGAAGGCGTGAGTGGGGCACCTGTAAGTGTACTTAAACGTTCCAGCACCAGAGTCAACTGTTGCTTTAACTATTGATTCTCTCGAATTAGACGTTCGATAGTCTCCTGAGTTTTAGAATTTTCTATAGCGTCAGAAAGCATAAAGCAGGAGCAGGAGGCTTGCTTTGCCCAGCTCACCTTTTCTGGTTTGGTGCCGAAGTCACGGCTTGGTGATGCACTTCGTCCAGGGCTTTTGCTTTTGCTGCCATGGTTTCGTCCAGGACTCTTGCTTCTGCTGCTACGGTTTCGTCCAGGACTCTTGCTTCTGCTGCTAAGATTTCTATCGTCGATGCTTGGAAAAAAATCCTTCTCGAGCTGAAACTTGGGCTGCTCCTGCTGGTGCTCTTGTTGCGGCCTTTGTCGTGGCTGAGAGAGACGGCTGAATCCACACTGGAAGCGCTGCTTGCATGCCCTGTCACCCGTCTTGTGAGCGTCCTCACAGATGACGCACTGCGGAGTGCAGGGATAGTCCTCTGGGTGTTTCTGTCCGCAGCTTAATCAAGTGAGGCGATTTGGCAAAGGACATACGTCTCGTCGGTGGCCGACTTGTCTGCAGTTTAGGCACGCTTCCACCTTCGGTCGAAAGTTGAAAACGGCGTAGAGGATGCCAAACATTTTCACTGACGGAGAAAGCTCCTCAGCCATGAAGCGAATAAGCACTGAGCGCGAGGTACGCCCCATGTCTCTTGCTTGGACTATTGGTAGAAAGGGATTCGCCCGACGTAATTCTTGAAACAAGACCTGAGGTGATTCACCATTCCAAGCGCGGTAGATTATCCTTGCCCGTGTCCCGTCCTGAGAGCTATGTACGCATGAAATCCCAGTTTTTTACCACGTAGCATGAGTTCTCGTATTTTTTCATAGTTGGCAACTCAGTCAACGCAAGAAGTGGACACGGTGAAAAGATTCTTGGCCAGATTGGTGCACACAAGATCTTCATCGGCAACCACAGAGTGCAGTCCACTGATGGCGACTACAGGCGCTCGTAACTCTCGATCATTGTATTGGGCCAGATCTACGCCCACACTCGGACGAAAGACAATATTGAAGTCATCGACTGGCATCCGTGGCAGTTATTTTAAGAGAGGACGCGCCACAGCTATGTCGTCGAGCTTTGAGGAAACGCTTGGTGCTGATTCCGTTTTGCGCGCTGGCGTTTCGTCAGCTGACGCCACTTTACTTGACTGCGTTCCTTCAGTTTCTTTTGACTGCTGTCGAGGTGAGCGTTGTCGGGCATTCAAGGCTATACTCCATTCTTCTGGGTTGAATTCTGTGGCAGGTAAATCCGTGCCACTCACCTTGTATGCCATTGCGTTGTGCGCGTCCAAGCGCGAGCTCGACGCTGCTGCCGGTGGCGTTAGGGCTAACGAGGCGGCGTTCCCCCGCTCAGCAAGAGTTGAAGTTTGCAAAGCTATTCAAGAACGAAGAGGTTTGAGGCACTCACCAGCAGCGTCGGTAACTTGCTGATGTTCAAGACAGGCCACTGTTGGCACCAAAACAGCTGTCTTGGTTCAAAAAGAACTTCGTAAAACACTGAGCCCATGCGGGGCACACCAGCCTTGCCTGGCCCCCTAGCGGAAATCCCGCACTGCGGTGTACGGACAGGCGTTCTGCACCAAACAGGCACGCTTATTCTGAGCACGCTGACCTATATTAAACGGCGTGGTGTAGAATGTAGAAAGAGAGGCACGAGTCAGGCACAGCGTTCAATGGCGCATCAGCGAATGGCCACATGCAAATAGCAATAGTATGTATCTCAAGTACGGGGACTGCCCTCTATTACAACACATTTGTTTCACAGGATGATCAGATAAAAGATTCGTTGAGCCGAAGAAGTGGTTGACAAATCTCTTTGTAGAAAGTTTTGGAACATGCAGACAGTGCGTCTTGTGCTTGATAATGGATATAGTGTTATGACTAGAGGCCGGATTATATGCAAATGCCTATTTTGTTTCTTGCATTCCTGTCGTGTTATTTTGACATATGAGCACAAAATAAAGGGCAAAGCAAACTTTTATAGTGTTTTTATAGTGCCTATATATGCCTATTTCGGACGTTGCTGCCTAAATTCATATAAGTGCCTGTAAAAGCCTGTTTTCAAAATTGATGCCTATATAAACGCTATTTAACCTCAAATTGTGCTTTCAAGTACCCCTGGAGTGCGGTGTTCATGTCACCCAGCAAAGTATAGATCTCGGCACAGTGTGGGGTGTTAACTACACTTTATTTCACAAGTTACTTTTATAACTGTCAAGCCTACAAGGCATTTTAGCCAAAAGGAAGGTCGATTAGCCTCTACACATGTATCCATTTATGTCGCGTCGTCTGTTCAGCCTGCCCCGCCGCGGTGGTCTAGTTGCTAAGGTATTCGGCTGCTGACCCGCAGGTTGCGGGTTTAAATCCCGGCTGCGGCGGCTGCATTTTCGATGGAGGCGGGAATGTTCTAGGCCCGTGTGCTTACATTTGGGTGCACGTTAAAGAACCCCAGGTGGTTGAAATTTCCGGAGCCCTCCACTACGGCGTCTCTCCAAACCATATGGCGGTTTTGAAACGTTAAACCCCACATATCATTGTCTGCTCAGCCTCTCTCCAGCACCCGCTCGGATGCGTAGGGAGCAGGAGGTGCTTCTGTGCAGCGGCAGGACGATGATGAATAAATGCGAAACCATGGAGGGTCATCAGGGGAAGTAAAGTGTAGATGAAAAGAGCAATAGCTATATAGTTTTTGTTTTATTTGTCGTTTACACGTAGGGCTTCACTATATAGGTTACTTAAGAAATTTTACGTACACAGTAGAAAATGCTGTGTGCCCAATGAAAAGCTTTGTATCACTAGAATTTTTTAATTTGATCATTAGAAGCTGCGAAAGTATGATCCGAGGAAGTGAGCTTGAAACCTTCGCACTCACTCGATGTAGCCTTTGCAAGCCCAATTCCTTCCCTGCTGTTAGCATCAGAGCCCCTCGAAGCTGGAGCATCACACGACGCGCATGAGCACGTGATGCGTGTGTAAACTACACTCGCATGAGATGACCATGTCAGCCCGTGCGCGCAAGCGGTGTTCTGCCATCTTGATGTTTTCTGTATTGTGCTGCGAGTTTTTGTGGGATGGATCTCTATCTGAGCACACGTTTGAAGAGGCTGGCTTGGATAACATATCATATACCCCGATACACAGCATCACACCACTGCAAATCCTGTAAGGAACGATGCACCAAAACCACGCCCACCGTTGTGAATGCTGGCACCGACGCGATGGGAGAACTGCGAGAACACCAACGCAATCGAAATGGAGGCACCTTAGTCTCGCATCTCTCACCGTATGAAGTTAAATAAATAAGGCGAATAAATTTCGTCTGTGTGTGCTAATATTTTTGTCAACCTTCATACTTCTATCCAATCAACCGTTTGCAAAATTTACACACATCGTCTCAAACAATTCTCACAGTGTCACGTGCTACTTTGACGTATGCAAGACCATTCTATCACCTTAACCATGTTGGGACGCACGCCTATGAGATGAAGGTCAAGTGGTGTTTAGTTTGGCATACCACCTCTTTATGGCGCACGTAGCACTGCAAATTTCAGTAAATGAGATATTGAGCACCAAGTGCATGTATTTCTTTTTGCTTCTCAAAACTATTAAACTTGTGTAACGACCATTTGAGGTGTTCACAGACAGAAGAAAATTTGAGCCTGTCGGGTTAGACAAAGTTAATAGAACGCAAAAAAAATTCCTTCTGGCGCTTTGCGCTCTAGCTATTTGCGCATGTGTAGCCCTTCCCTGCAATGCCACAAAGAAAGAGACCCAGAAGCATGTTTATTCGAAGGTGCACACTTAACTGATAGTGCTGAACTAGAAATGGAGAGACTATTCTGCGAACCCTGCGGAAAAAGTGCATGTCAATGCTAAATCATTACGCGTTTGTACCGTCATAAACTAAAGCATTTTGTTTGCTTTATTGTCGTAGAGACAGTTCCCTCGCCTTTTTATTCAAAAATTCGAGTTTTGTCAAAGTTTATTGTGCCTATACTCACGATTTCGGGAGCCTGAAACAGTGTTTTGCCCGCCTATCTATTGCGCCAAAAACCCGGTTTTTTAGTGCCTATAAAAAATTGTTGTTCCTCTAACGTCGAGATTGTTAAATCGGTCCTGAAATGGGTGACGAAAGATAACCGGGGCAAGTTCATGAAAAACGAAATTTCTTATAATAGAGGCAAAGCAGTTTTCATGAACACGCACCCGTAATTTTGCTGCTTGGCAGTGTTCTACATATCAAGGCAGTCGAGGGCAGCTTCTACTGAAGTGTAATTGTGCCTATCATAAGCGGCACAGTCCTCACGCTGGATGTGCTGCATAGAGCGCCCCGCGGCCTCAACCAGCAGAGCACGGTGATGTTCTTTCTTGGAGATCCCTCGTGGTGTCATGAGGAGATCATCCCTCCACTCGCTTGGGAAGCTCTTTACACCTGACTTGAACTTTAAGAGAAGCTCCTCACTCGGATAGAAGAATGGGGTATATGGCGGTAGCCACTTGACTGTGTGGTCGCCTCCTGCGAGGACAGCCTGTTCGGCGCGGCGGTGCGCTGGTGCGTTGTCAAACAGGAACATTGTCTGTATTCCTGGTTCCTGCTGAGAAACATTATTCGACACTTCAACGAGAAAGTCGTTGAAGACAGCCTAGTGGATCTTGTCTGCGATTGTCTAATAAAGGTCATTCACTGACATGCAGGCTATAACATTTACATTCACCCTCTTTGCGCTAGTTGACAAACGGCATGCTGGAGCTCCTCGTTTCGCCTTTTCGAAACTGCGCGAGCACCATACGTTGAAGTTGGCCTCGTTAATATTGTGTAGGCGTAGTTACGTCGCTCTGAAGCCACTCGGCATATCGGCGCCGCAGCTGTTTCACGTTAGCGCGATTTCTATCTACTGGGCTCGGGGTCAGCAGCTTCAACGAATAACCATGACAATTGAGAAGCCGATCAATCGTCGACGTGCTCACTTTAATATTAGGCATCTCATCCTTGAGCAGATTTGGGTGCACGTAAAAGAACCCCAGGTGGTCTAAATTTCCGTAGCCCTCCACTACGGCGTCTCTCATAATCATAGAGTGGTTTTGGGACGTTAAACCCCACATATCAATCAATCAATCAATCATCTCATCCTTGAGATCCCTCTTTATTTGTTCCAGCGTGATGGATGGATTTTACTGTACGATTTCTTGCAGGGCGTCCCACAAGTCTAGTCCAAATTTATTCGACGAACCATCACGTGTTTTAGCTGTGTCACGGTCAGTAGCGGCAATAGAACGTACGGTCTTTACATTGATTCTTAGTATTTCGGAGAGCACTTTTAACTCCACTCCGCGCCTGTGGACATCTATTATCCGGCAGCGATCTACAGGGAAAACGCGAGCGTACTCTTTGTATGGTTCATCAGGTGCCTTCCTTGGCCTTCCGGGGCATCGAGAGTCTCGGTCTTCCATAGCACCAGTAGGCGAAGCGCAAACTTTCACTTATTCCATGGCCTGCTAAAGCGCTCACCTAACGATGACACGAGCAGAAACTTAGAACTATGCCGGCTTGTCGCTCGCGTCGCACCACGTCGTCCCGTTGTCTGCGTGAAATAGACTCGCCGAAAACAGCTGCGACACACTGTCATCTGCTTTAGTTTTACTTAAAGCAATCGCTTCGACTCATAAATACCAGCAATATGGTATTCTCTCAGAAATTAAAACGTATCTTCATTTCACTTTTTCGTGGGATTATCGTCTGCATTGTAGAACGTCTGACCGTCGTCTAGTGATACAAGGCCTAGAGATGAAAAGCTTTTCATTAGGTACGCAACCTTTTTCACCAAGTAAAATTTCTCAGGTGACCTAGTGAAGCACTACTTGTAAAGACAAACGAAACAAACATACATAGATACTGCTTTTTAATCCACACTTTGCTTCGCCTGATGACTCTCCACAATTTCGCATTCATTCATCCTCGTCCTGCCGCTGCACAGAAGCACCTCCTTCTCTCTACGCATCCGAGCGGACGCTGGAGAGAGGCTGAGCAGACGACGCGACATGGATGGATACATGTGTAGAGGCTAATCGACCTTCCTTTTGGCTAAAATGCCTTGTAGGCATGACAGTTCTAAAAGAAAATTGTGAAATAAAGTGTAGTTTGCACCCCACAATGTGCCGAAATCTAAGTTTTGCTGGGTAACATGAACACCGGACTCCAGCGGTATGTGAAAGCAAGATTTGAGGGTAATTAGCATTTGTGTAGTCATCAATTTTAAGAGTCATTTACAGGCACTTATATGAATTTAGGCAGCAACGTACGAAATACGAATATATAGGATCTATAAAACACTATAAAAGTTCTCCTTGCCATCTAATTTGTGCTCATATGTCAAAATGGCACGATAGGAACGCAAGAAACAAAATAGGCATTTGCATATAATCTGGCTTCAAGTCAGAACACTACATATACATTATCAAGCATAAGACGCATGGTCTGCCTGTTCCAAAACTTGCTACAAAAAGGTTTGTCAACTACTTCTTCGGCTCAACTAATATTTCATCTGGTCATCCTGTGAAACAAATTCATTGTAATAGAGGGCAGTCCTCATACGAGATACATACTATTGCTATTTGCAAGTGACCATTTGCTGATGCGCTATTGAATGCTGTGCCTGACTCATGCCTTTCTTATTATATATTCTTATTCGCAACTTTCATTAAGAAGATACAGGAACACTTCCTATTTACACAAACGTAATCACCGTCACCATCTTTGTCTCATATTCCCTGAAGTATTTTCTTGTATATATCACATTAAGGTTTGCTCATGTTATCCAAACTGTGTTTCATTTATCGATCAAACATATTACTTATTGATGTTGCTGTCTCTTGATTGTTGAAACCTTGTATTCAAGTTTAAAGTTTCTTCAGGTATTTTACATGATATTACATTAGTGTTTGTTTATGTCCTCTACAGTTTGCTTCATTTGTCGGACACGCGTATGCTTTATAGATTTCATCTCCTGCGCAAATTTTCGCTCAATTATGTTTTCCTGTACATGTTTTGCATGTAGAAACATATTTATGCTTAATTTCTTATTGACTCGTTACTTTACACTGAGCACTGTGTTATTTTGGTGGGTTTTGGGTTTACAGGGGGCAGGCGCTTTGTCAGGCTTTTATGCCTTTTCGCCGGTCCCCTAGGAAAATTGTACCTTTCTTTTTTTTTTGCTTTTGCCTGAAATAAACTTCAACTTCAACTTCAACTTCATCGCCTAGAGGGCGCTAGCGCAAGCCCAACATGGCTGTCGTTTGGGGGATCGTGCAGCCGGCGCACCGGCAGCCGCCGCCGGTGTGCCCGTTGTTATGACCGCCATCGGTAGGCGCCATGCTGTCGCTGAGAAGCGCAGCCTGGCCGCGTTCCCACGCCTGGAACCCAGGTTTTCTTGGAACCAGCGTCGAGAGCTGACGGGGGAGCGGCGCTCTTTTAATCCTCAAACAAGTAGCCGACTCGCCGAATGCCTATGCCCGCCAGGTATTGTCCCTGCTAGCTGGCGGATGAGACGTCGCGTCGCCACGAAGCTGTAAGCCGTTCCAGAGGGGACAACAAAGACAGCGTCTGCCTTTGAAGAAACGGCGACCGCCGCCACAAAGTGCCCTGCTAATTGAGCAGACAGATTGGCGGACCGTTTGATGTCTGCTGTCCGAAGCTTGGGACCCCTCGACCAGCGACATACACGACGAGCAAGAGCCTCTCTGGCGCCACCTCTAAGTGCAGTGATCTTGACTCGAAATTGGATGTTCACGTGCGCCGTGCAGGCTCGTACCCCTCACCTGTTGTGTGTGTGTGTGATTGGTGTTCAACTGAAGAAGGAGGAGCCCGACTGGGCTTATAAGGACGCCGCAGAGTGCAGGACGTCGCTCTGAACCAAGTATAGGTTCATCCACCACGTTCGTAGTTTGTGAAGGCTCTGAACTGTGTAGCGGTTCAACCACCACGTTCGTGGTTTGGGAACTCTTAACCTACCATGCTGTAAATAAGTGTAAATAGTGCCATAAACCTGTTTGTTTTTCGTATCCCCATCTCGTAAGCGTTCGTTTCCTCAACCCGAAGCTACACCACGCTACCACAGCACCCCGGGATCGCAACAACTGGTGGCAGCGGTGGGATCCCCAGCAACACGGGTCATCAGAGCTGGGATCCACAACTGGTGATCAGCGGTCGGATTCGAAGCCACAAGAGACAACAACAGTCGGCCCAAGAGAAGCAGCTGGCTCGAGACATGGATCACGTATGGGTGAGTGCTTGGCTTTTCCTTTGAGTGAACCAGGTTCTAAAAGAGGGTAAATTTTAGAACTGGTAGTTAACTTTGCCGAAAGACTCAGTTTCGCCGTTTCGAAAAGTTATTTTGGAAGTAGCGAGCACTCAGTACGATCATGGACTTACGGGAGCTGCAGAAGTCAGACTTGTTGCTGTTGTGTGAGGAATTGGGGATCGATACAAAGGGCTTGGCACGAAAACCCATACTCATTCAAGCGAATAATGATTTGGGGGCTGATGATGAGGAACTAAGTGAAGAATGGGACCTCATCATCGAAAGAAAACTAAGAGCAGCTCAGATGGAAGGAAAGAGTGAAGACGAAAAACTAGGCCTCAAGAGAAAGTTTTTCAAACAGGACTATGAGTTGAGAATGAGGTTGGGACCCCAGCGAGGAGTACTACTTCTCGAAAATGAGGCAGAGTTCGAGATGTCTAGGTACATGCAGCCATATGAGGTATCATGGGATATGGGCCTGTATCTAAGACTGTTTGAACGAAAGTGTAGTCAACTGAAGTGCGAGCGAGACACCTGGTCTCAGAGGCTACGCACGGTTCTGCCCTGCGAGGCAGCGGATGTTGTTGCGCGACTCAGTGAGCAGCACGCGAACAACTACGAAGTTGTGAAAGCAGAGCTAATCAGAAGATTTGGAACTTCTATTAGCAAAAAGAAAGAAAGACTCGCACCGGAGTCTGAAAGCGAGGCGCATCGCAAAGCGCCGGAAGTTGAGGCGCCTCATAAAGCGCGACAGGAACAGATTGCGCCAGAGAAGGGCCCGCATATTCTCGAATGCATTCATGTAAATGATGTAGAGAACGAGGCCGTGGCCGGTCTGGAGGTGGGGACGATGTCGAAAGACGCTCCTTGCGTGGATGAAGAGGGTGCCAGCAGCCCTAATGGGCCAAGTAAGAGGCTGGAAACCTTCTTCGTGCCTAAGGGGGACCTTTCGACATTGTCAAATTTAGGCATGGTTAGCGCAGTGGCTGATGAGGGCAAGAATGCCACGCTTCAGCAGTGCAGCGATAACTCCGAGCAGGTTTGCAAACATCGCAGAAAAAGGAAGAAGCGAAAGCGTTCGGCACTGCCTAAGCATAGGACTAGTCCCACACCGTCCCGCGAAAGACGAAAGGGTAGGCCACTAATCCGTTTAAGGAAACGTCCATGGTGGCGTTCAGAGAGGCACAAGCGGCCAGCCAGGTGTAGAGGGGGGAAACGAGGTGCGTTACCCAACGAAAAGCGTGGTTGCGTTCGACGACTTCGGGAAAGCGGCCTTACCCGGTTGGTCAAAGTCGAAAGTGCAGAGTGGCTAAATACGGCGTAGGGGAGAACACAAAGGAAAAACGGCACAGGTTTCACCCCTGCTCCTCGTGTCTCTTTCAAATTCCTGAGGGGAACAGGCCGAAGTGGAAATGGAGGCGTGACGGCAGGACACAGCCTAAAGTTCGTGAGTTTAGTAGCTTCAGGCCTGCTGGAAAACATCCGGGACCGCGACCCCATCGAGTGCGATTCAAGGAATCTAGTTGAGAAAAGGGGGCGGTCAGTTTTAACAATGGTTGCACGTGCGTGTTAAATATGGCTACTCAGTATTGAATTGGAGATGCATATTGGTCTGTTTAAGTTTGTAGGTTACAAGAGGCGGTCTTAAATGTTTTTTTTTTAAAAAAGGGGGAAACCGCCGAACCAAAGTCTGAAAGTCAGCATCGAATTAGTTTAATCACGAGTGCGAAAATTTGAAAAAGTGTTATTTTCGAGTGTTTTTAAGGTTTAGTGTTATATCGTACGCCTTCACTGTCAAGTGGATTTGGAGTGAACGAGTATTTGAAGGAAGATGTTAACATAAACCAATCGATTTTGTAAAATGATTAAGCTTGGCGCGACACAGTGGAGTTGTCGATGCTCGCTGTGAGAATTGAGGGCCATTGGCGCACGGTTTTATAAAAAACCTTCGCAATTGTTGTGAGGTGCTTTTCAGGTGTTTTTACCTATGGTTATTTTTGCGTTGTACACGGTGTGTTACAACGTAACGTAAGAAAGACAAAGTCTGAGGGATTAAGCGTTTGGTTAATAGCGCCACGTATTTTGCAATGCTTAGAAATGAGAGTAATTGAAGGCTCCGGAGAGCCCAGTGAGATTTACTCAGAGGCATTAGCAAAGGCAGTTTGCTTCAACCAAACCAACCTTCTAGAAAGAAGTGTTTGTCACTGTTTTGTTGGTTTTCTTTGAAGACAATTGATCAAGTGAGCGGAACGGTAAACGTTTTCTCAGGTTGAGTGAACGAACAGTAATTTTGGCCAAAACTTAGGCAAAAGTTTTAGGAAAGCTAGATAGCTTACTGTATCAGTAGTAGACAATTATTGGTACACGTAAACAAAAACGGACTTTAGGACAATCTTAGCGCTCGCTGAGTCCGGAACCGGACCGATGCTCTCAGCGGGACAGAGCCGTGTAAGTAATCAGCGACAAAAAGAAGGAGGCTGCCGTTATATGTCTCGACGACAGTGGCAACGAGTATGATGCGTTTTATTTGAGCCAGAATTTGGGCTCTCGTGAGATAACATACTGCGCTTCAGGAAATGAATGCACTTGCCTTGTGTAGGCTATTGATTAGTTGCAGCGTTATCTCGGAGGTGCTAAATTTAAAGTAGATACAGACCATTGTCCCCTTGGCTGCAAACCGTGACATCAAAGAACAGTCGCCTTGTGAGGCATAGCTTGATTAATCGAAAATATAATTTTGGCATCAGGAAAAAAAAGGGCAAATTGAATGGAAACGCTGACGCGCTCAGCCGCTCTTTTTAAACCATTATGGAGTGCTCTTGGTGTATCAAAATTGATATTTTAGTTTTTTTCGTGCATCTTATGAAAAT
This sequence comes from Rhipicephalus annulatus, assembly GCA_013436015.1. Classification (NCBI taxonomy): domain Eukaryota; kingdom Metazoa; phylum Arthropoda; class Arachnida; order Ixodida; family Ixodidae; genus Rhipicephalus; species Rhipicephalus annulatus. The sequence goes on from WOVY01015662.1 coordinate 46,263, forward strand.
TTATAAGGTAGCACGTCTGGTTTCTCAGCTCAAGTGAGTCCTGAGAGTTTTGAGTGTGAGCTTTTTGTTAAAGCTAGTAAAGAAAATTGGTTTGCCATCCCTCTTTTGGCTTGGTTTGTTCGAGGGGGGCCGAGTACTTGCTTGTGCATGTGGTCGAGTTTCAGAAACAGTGTCGAAGATTCGGCAATCACCCGGACCATGCCACAAGCGAAGGCCAGTTCTTGGCATTCAACTACTGACCCTTTCGTCGTCCCTGTGAGCAGCAGTGTTGACCGCTGCCCTCCGTGACTCATCTGGCGAGGGGGAAGCTGTTATGACCGCCATCGGTAGGCGCCATGCTGTCGCTGAGAAGCGCAGCCGGGGCGCGTTCCCACGCCTGGAACCCAGGTTTTCTTGGAACCAGCGTCGAGAGCTGACGGGGGAGCGGCACTCTTTTAATCCTCAAACAAGTAGCCGACTCGCCGAATGCCTATGCCCGCCAGGTATTGTCCCTGCTAGCCGGCGGATGAGACGTCGCGTCGCCACGAAGCTGTAAGCCGTTCCAGAGGGGACAACAAAGACAGCGTCTGCCTTTGAAGAAATGGCGACCGCCGCCACAAAGTGCCCTGCTAATTGAGCGGACAGATTGGCGGACCGTTTGATGTCTGCTGTCCGAAGCGTGGGACCCCCTCGACCAGCGACATACACGACGAGCAAGAGCCTCTCTGGCGCCACCTTTAAGTGCAGTGATCTTGACTCGAAATTGGATGTTCACGTGCGCCGTGCAGGCTCGTACCCCTCACCTGTTGTGTGTGTCTGTGATTGGTGTTCAACTGAAGAAGGAGGAGCCCGACTGGGCTTATAAGGACGCCGCAGAGTGCAGGACGTCGCTCTGAACCAAGTATAGGTTCATCCACCACGTTCGTAGTTTGTGAAGGCTCTGAACTGTGTAGCGGTTCAACCACCACGTTCGTGGTTTGGGAACTCTTAACCTACCATGCTGTAAATAAGTGTAAATAGTGCCATAAACCTGTTTGTTTTTCGTATCCCCATCTCGTAAGCGTTCGTTTCCTCAACCCGAAGCTACACCACGCTACCACAGCACCCCGGGATCGCAACACCGTCGCTTCGAACTGCGTAGTATTTTCGCCTACAGCCACTGTGTTGTCAAGGCTTTGCTGAGAAGGTGATTGACTCTGGCATGTATTATATTCGACACTGCGTGTTGAGAAATTCGTAAGTGGCGTATATTGAAGGAAAATAAGTTTTTAACGCCGGGCACATCGTCAGCTGCGGTGTGAAGGAACGCACGTACAGCTTTGTGAATGCTGCTCGTGCCATGGCCGGGGAAGATCAAGCGGCCGCGCTCGTGCAAAGCAGGAAACCTCGCCTTTGACTTCACCGTGTCTGCACAGCGGCATCTAACATATCTCGTGACTCTTCTAGCTCAGCAAGCAAACAATAAAGAGTAAATCATTGCTACTACGACTCGCAGTACCTGTCCTACTTCAGAATAGCCGTAGTAAAAATTGTCATCGACAAAATATAAATCACCAGCGAACCACCTAAGTGAGGCCGACTGAACGATGCCATGGGCTGGCTGCGTGGACATCCTCCAAACGACAGTTACGACGAATACCGCATGGCGACACCACCATCTGTGAAAGTTGCGATCAGGCACCCGGCAATGCAGCTTACGAGATCTAATGGTAGCGCAAAACACACAGCCTAGCGAGTAGGCGCCGCAAAACCGAGTCTTCCAATGCGTAGCCTAGTGAGTAGACGCAGGAAAACCGAACTTGCACGTGCATATCATTTTCATTTTTTTTGTTGTGAGCAAGAAGGTCATGGCTGAATATGTAAGCGCCCAGGAATCGTTCTTTGAAAACGTGCCAAAAAGGGCACTGAAACTTCAGCGTGTCACTGTGTTCAGCGAGCGCTCCATTTTCTTAGTAGCCCTGGCGGTCGGTACCAAGAATGCTGAGGCGGCCCAAAGAGCTTCGTCGCGCCCTTTGGTCCACTGTCGGTTGCCTATAGGTTAGTGTGCTTGGAATAAAAGTGCCTGTTTGGTGTAGAACGCCTTTCCGTTCACCGTAGGGCGGCCTGACTGCCCGCGTTTCCAAGGCATACTTCGAAACTCGAGAAGCAACAAAAAAGCCGCTCACATCTTCCTACACGACGAGATGGAGTAAACGCGTCGCAGAGTGGTGAGGGTATCGGCTGAATGTTGCGTAATTGAGTACGGTTCGGAAATGCTTAATAGTCACTTCTCCTTAATTATACTTACTTACTGAACGAAGGAGAAGCGTTGCCCTCAACGAGTGGTGGGACGCTGACGTTGGGTTGTACCCCACTGCTGCTTAAACGTACTGTTGCTTCCATCCCATCTACTCAGACTAGCGAAAGCCCTGTAAAAACGCCTTTGACTGAATTCGAAACGCGCGATCTGGTGCTACGTATACCTGCTAGCTGGTGAACGGCTGTGCAGCGCTAGCAGTCAGTTTATTACTAGCAGACGCGGCCTGCAACGGCCTTGAAGTTATTGCTCTCCCAGCGACGTTTCATTTGATATTCATGAAGGTGCGTTAGAGAGTGCTTGCGTGAGTGTAAGGCGTGATGATGTCACGTGTGTCACTAGTGATCAAGTCGGTTGATCGAGTCATAAGTATGACGTTATTGCTCTCTCACAGACGGTTTGCTTGATATGCTTAAAAACAGGTTCGGACGGCACCGGCGTGGCTTTTAGGGGCGATGACGCCACGCGAGTCACTAGTGATCACATCACTAGGCTGAGTGACAGGATTCAAGTTATTACCCTCTAGAATACGTTTTGTTTCATATGCATGAAGACAGGTTAGAGAGTGCTCGCGTGAGTGTTAGGCGGGATGACGTGACGCGAGCCACTAACGATCACGTCAATAGGTCGAGGGACAGCGCTCAAGTTATTATATACCCTTTCAAAGACGTTTCGTTTCATATGCATGAAAGCAGGTTAGAGAGTGGTTGCGTGAATGTTAGGCGTGATGACCTCACGTGAGTTACTAGTGATCAAGTTGATTAGCCGCGTGACAGCGTTCAAGTTTCATTCCATTTCATTTTATTACCTTAAAGACCCCACTAGGGGGTGTTACATAAGGGGTGGATGTAGAGAAATTATACAAAAATGCTAACCATGTATGTTAATCCCATGTAAGTTATTACCCACTCAAAGATGCTTCGTTTAATATGCATGAAGGCACGTTAGAGAGTGCTCGCATGGGTGTCGGGCGCGATGACATCACGCGAGTCACTAGGGATCAAAGCACTAGGCCAAGTAAGAGCGTTCAAGTTATGACCTTCTCAAAGACGTTTTCTTTGATATTGTGACGACGCGAGATTGACAAGCACACAAAGCGCCTCAAACCAATACGATTTATCGATCGCAGGAAACAGACTGCAACGACTTCTTCATCTTTTTCCCTCGGCCAAAGACACTCGCGCTCCTTCGTTGTCCTCACCACTGGCACATACGCGCGTCATTATTCCCCCTTTAAAAAACATCGTCCCGATGTTAAACGTTTGAGAAGCAAGGCGAAACCAAAACTGCACAGCTAGTCACTGAAAGTAAGGCTTCATCCGAAGCACGTGGACAATTTCTGGTGAATGTCTGCGCCACTTTTAACACTGCACGCCGTCCGGAACAACCTCGTAGTGGACGTCACTAATGCGTCGCAGAACCTTGTAGGGTCCGGAGTATCTTCGCAACAGCTTTTCGGAAAGCCCACGCTGACCAACAGGTGTCCAGACCCATACTTTGTCGTCCACGTTGTATATGACGGGTCTGTGCCGGAGGTTGTAATACTTGACATCGTCGCCTTGCTGTTTGGTGATTCGCAACCTGGCAAGTTGTCTGGCTTCTTCTGCTAGCTGGGTAAACTCTTCGGCGTCTGTCTCATTGCCATCATTTTCATGAGGGAGCATTGCGTCTAACGTTGTTGTAACCTCGCGTCCGTAAAGGAGACTAAAGGGTGTCTTCCGAGTGGTCTCTTGACGAGCCGTGTTGTACGCGAACGTGACGTAGGGCAAAATGATGTCCCAGTTATTGTGCTCTACATCCACGTACATGCTTATCATGTCAGCCAGGGTCTTGTTGAGGCGTTCGGTGAGCCCGTTGGTCTGGGGATGATACGCCGTTGTCTTCCTGTGAGCTGTACCACTTAGTCGGAAAATGGTGTCCAAAAGCTTGGCCATGAACGCAGTACCTCTGTCGGTGATGACTACTGCGGGGGCACCGTGTCTTAAGACGATGGCTTCGATGAAAAATTGCGCCGCTTCAGCTGCCGTTGCCCATGGCAGAGCGCCTGTCTCCGCGTATCAGGTCAGGTAATCTGTGGCGACGATTATCCACCTGTTTCCAGTGGCAGACTTTAGGAAGTGGCCCAGAAAATCCATGCCAATTTGTGCAAACGGTGTCGCCGGCACTCGAACAGGCTGCAGCAGGCCAGCTGGTTTGATGGATGGTGGCTTGCTGCGCTGGCAATCTAGACATGCCTGCACGTAAGTTTTGACAACTTCGGCAAGTCTTGGCCAGTAATAGTTCTGCCTTATCCTCGCCAATGTTACTGCGTAACCCAAGTGACCAGCGGTAGGTTCGTCGTGACATGCTTGCAGTACCTCACGGCGAAGCGAAGAAGGAACGACGAGCAAGTAGCTGCTGCCGATGGGTGAAAAGTTCCTCTTATAAAGAACGTCATTTCGCAAGCAGTACGATGGCAGCCCTCTCGCAAATAACTTCGGAACGCTATTCGCTCGCCCTTGTAGGTAATCTATAAGTGGTAGCAGCTCAGCGTCGCCACGCTGCAGTTGAGAAAAGGTGGCAGTGTCCACACTTCCGAGAAAGGCCGTGTCGTCATCGTCGTTGTCCGGGGATGCCGTCTCAACAGGAGACCGAGAAAGACAGTCGGCATGGGTGTGTCGTTTTCCCGACTTGTAGGCAACAGTGAAGTCAAATTCTTGGAGCCGAAGACTCCATCGTGCAAGGCGGCTAGACAGATCTTTCATGTTGACTAACCAACAGAGAGAGTGGTGATCGCTGATAACGGTGAATGGGCGGCCGTACAAATAAGGACGAAACTTCAGGACTGCTCATACCATTGCAAGACATTCTTTTTCCGTCGTAGTGTAATTAGCTTCAGCTCGGGACAGCGTCCTTCTGGCATAGGCGATCACGTTTTCATTGTTGTCCTTCGACTGTACGAGCACTGCTCCAAGATCCACATTACTAGCGTCTGTATGAAGTATTGTCGGCGCGTCTTCATCGAAATGGGCCTGCACGGGGGGTGTTTGCATTCGCTGACGAAGCTCGTGAAATGCCTGTTGTTGGTCTTCGCCCCATCTGAAGGGGGTATCTTCCCGAGTAAGCTGTGTCAATGGTCATGCGATGCGCGAAAAATTAGCAATAAACCGCTGGTAATAGGCACAGAGTCCTAAAAAAACGTCGCACTGATTTTTTGTCTGACGGCGTCAGGAAGTTTGCCATGGCAGCAATTTTATCCGGGTCGGGTCGGATCCCTTGGCTGCTCACGACGTGACCGAGGAATCGAAGTTCGTGGAAGCCGACGTGGCACTTTTCTGGTTTTAGAGTAAGACCGGCCAAGCGTATTGCTTCAAAAACTGCTTCGAGCCTTCGTAAGTGTTCCTCGAAAGTCGCCGAAAGGCAATCACGTCATCGAGGTACACCAAGCAGGCTTGCCACTTAAGTCCCGACAGAACCGTGTCCATGAGACGCTGGAATGTTGCTGGCGCCGAACACAAACCGAAAGGAAGAACCTGAAATTCATAAAGTCCGTCGGGCGTAACAAAGGCGGTCTTCTCACGATCTCTCTCATCCACTTCAATTTGCCCGTAGCCGCTTTTTAAGTCCATAGACGAAAAGTAGCGCGCGTTTTGTAGTCTATCCAATGAATCATCAATACGCGGCAGAGGGTAGACATCCTTCTTTGTGATCTGATTAAGCTTACGGTAGTCGACGCAGAAACGCAAGCTACCGTCCTTCTTTTTGACGAGTACTACAGGTGATGCCCAAGGACTGTTAGACGGCCAAATAACACCATCTTCTAGCATCGTTTTCACCTGTTTTTGAATTACCTCACGCTCCTTTGGGGCGATTCGATAAGGATTTTGCCGGATGGGTCTGGCATCGGAATCCGTGATGATGCGGTGTTTCGTCAGTGCCGTTTGACCAACTCTTGATGTGGATGAAAAGCAGCCGTGAAACTTGTTGATCAGCGTGAGAAGGCGGTCTCGCTCAATGGGAGATAACATTGGACCAACGTCTACAGGTGTCGGTGTAGTGATAGTAGACGCTGCTGCTTCCTCCACTAAATGACAATCTTCTGTTTGCGAGAGTTCATCAAAATAGGCAATAGCCGGGCCTTTAACTATGTGTCGGCGTTCTCTGCTGAAATTTATCAAAAGCAGTTCAGCACATCCGTCAATAACAGTGATGACAGCCCTGGCAACAGAAATGCCGCTAGCGAATGCGAGCTTCTTAATGTGTTCAGCGATGCCAGTACCATTTTGTAATTTGTCACAGTGCACGGATACGAGAGAACAACTTCGTGGCGGCAATATGACGTCGTCATCGGCAATACGGAAGCGAGGTGGCTGGTGTTCCTCATCTGTAGCAGTCTCCGAGCTTACAGTGAACGTTACGCTTCTGTCACGGATGTCGATCACAGCCCCGTATTCGCGCAAGAAATCCATTCCCAATATGAGCTGTTTACAGCACTCGTGGAGAATGACGAGGGTGGCGACAAAGGTGGAACCAGCAATGAAGAGTCGGGCCGTGCACTTTCCAACCGGTGTCATCAACTGACCTCCTGCAGTTCTTATATTGGGTCCCTGCCATGGCATTTTCACCTTCCTTAGTCTTTCGGCTAGCTGTAGGCTTATTATAGAAAAGTGGGAGCCAGTGTCTACAAGTGCCGTCACTTGGTGGCCGTCAATGTGAACGACGAGGCCAGCGCTGATAACGTCGGTTACGTCGGCAGTTGTCTCATTCGTCGAAATTGTCGTTGCTGTCGTCTTCTTCGGTATTGATGGCTTAGAGCTGTCACTTGTCTGCAAAGGGGGCTGTTCGGAATTTCGAATATTGGCAACCCCACCCCCCGAGGTCGCTGCGTCTAGTTTCCCCGTTGCGGGCTAGGGGACCTGCCCCTGGTGACGTCGGCGAAACAGCGACGATTAGGTGAACTGGGCCGCGCAGGAGATGGAGAACGTGATCTGGGCATTACTGGATTCTGCTGCGGTGTGTTAACATGGGCGTAGTTGTACATGCGTTGATCGTCGTACGCAATGTAATCAGGGTAGCGAGGAAATCTCGATACTGAGCGTCGCGATAACGGCAAACTCTGTAGACGTGCCTAGCTTCGCCACAATGAAAGCATACCGGTCGACGGTCAGCGGTACGCCACAAATCGGTTTTCCGACGCTGGTAGGTAAGTGGAGACTCACTATTGGGCCACGTTGTGGGGCTACGTTGTGGAGCATGTTGGTTATACGGCATTCGTCTTGTCGGAGAAATCGGTAAGGTTGCGAAAGTGGTCGGTGCTGACAATGGCTGTGTTTGCAGGGTTGGTGGTGGTCCAGTCATTGGGGTCTGCTGTGCTAAAGGAGCGACGACGGGGCGTCGGACTGCCTCAGCATAAGTAAAATGTCGTCGCACACCATTATAGCCGGATGAAGAGAGAGCATGGCGGACCTCAGCCCGGACAACATCAGCGACAAAAGACAATGCCGGCGTCGGTTCAGTTGCTGGAATTAAACCAAGCTGCCGAAGCTCCTCCCTCAAAATCTCCCGGATGACTTCCCACAGAGGCCTGTCGTTGTCGCAGAGGCTCGCCGCAGTCGTGACAGGGCTACTCGCTCGAACGTTGGCCGGGTTCTGCTGGCGGTACCGTTGCTGTAGGGCCCGTTCAATAGCCGTGGCTTCTTTCGTGAACTCAGCTACTGTTGATGGCGGATTTCTCACAAGCCCAGCAAACAGTTGCTCCTTCACGCCTCGCATTAGATACCACAGCTTCCTGTCTTCCGGCATCTCGGGATCCGCCCTGCGGAAAAGACGGGTCATGTCCTCGGCGAACATAGCGACGCTTTCGTTTGGTTTTTGAATTCGAGCTTCCAAGAGACGTTGCGCATTCTCCTTTCTGTCAAGACTACTAAAGGTGTCAATCAGCTGGTTGCGGAAGTCATCCCACGTAGCCATGCTTCTTTCCCTGTTGATGTACCACGTCTGGGCGTTGTCTTTCAAGTAGAAGTACACATTCGCGAGCTTGTCTTCCGGGGTGGCCCACTGGTTGTACTTCGCGCAGCGTTAAAACTGGTCCAGCCAGTCTTGTGCATCTCCATAGGTCTCACCATGAAAGCAGTCAGGAATCATGGGATTCCGAAGTGTCATGTGCGATGTAGCTGCAGTGGCCATGGCGGTTGAAGGAGGCAAGCGATTGCTGGCAGTTTCTGGAAAGAGATTGAGCTCGGGAGCTAGGCCTCGCAGACGGCGGCTGGAACGGTGGACTGGTGTGTCGACGGGTGGTAGTGATTCCGGGCTTGAATGTCGGATCCGCGAAGGAGTGCCAAGCATGAAGACGTACCCAGCACTTCCACCAGTGTGACGACGCGAGATTGACGAGCACACAAAGCGCCTCAAACCAATACGATTTATCGATCGCAGGAAACAGACTGCAACGACTCCTTCGTCTTTTTCCCTCGGCCAAAGACACTCGCGCTCCTTCGTTGTCCTCACCACTGGCACATACGCGCGTCAATATGCATGAAGGCATGTTAGAGAGTTCTTGCGTGGCTGTCAGGCGCGATGAAATCACGCGAGTCACTGTTGATCAGGTCACTAGGCCGAGTAACAGCGTTCCAGTTATTACTCCCCCAAAGACGTTTCGTTTCATATGCTTGAAGGCAGGTTTGAGAGTGCTCGCGCCGGTGTTAGGCGTGATGACGTCGCGCGAGTCACTAGTGATCACGTCACGAGGCCGAGTGACAGCGCTCAAGCTATTACACTCTCAAAGACGTTTCGTTTCATATGCATGAAGGCAGGTTAGAGAGTTCTTGCGTGGCTGTCAGGCGCGATGACATCACGCGAGTCACTAGTGATCAGGTCACTAGGCCGAGTAAGAGCATTCGAGTAATTACCCTCTCAGAGACGTTTCATTTGATACGCTATAACGCAGGTAAGAGAGTGCTTGTGCGGGTGTCAGGCGCGATGACATCACGCGAGTCACTAATGATCAGGTTACTAGGCCGAGTGACAGCGTTCAAGTTATTACCCTCTCGAATACATTTCGTTTGATTTGCATGAAGACAGGTTAGGACAGTGCGTGCGTGTGTGATAGGCATGATGACGTCACATGAGTCACTAGTATTCAAGTCGGTTGGCTGAGCCATAGGTAACACGTTAGTGCTCTTAATAACGTTTTGTTTGGTATGCATGTCGGCAGGATAGTAAATTACGTGCGTGGGTGCTATGGGTGATGACGTCACCTGAGTCACTGGTTATCCAGTCGCTTGGCCGTGTTTTAGGTATCAAGTAACGGCCCTTTCAAAATAGGTTTTGTTTGATATGCATGACGGAAGGTTAAGACAGTGCGTGCGTGGGTGATATGCGTGATGACGTCACTTGAGTCAGTCGGGATGAGATTATTGGCCAGAGCAATAAGTAACAAGTTATAACTATGTGGACGGCGTTTCATTTGATATGCATGTCGAAGTTGTGAATAGCGCGTAAGCAGGTAATAGGCGTGATGAAGTCGCGCGAGTGACATTGTGTCACTATTGATTCATTCATTGTGTTTTCCTCTTAAAGTCACTCCAAATGTTTTCACTCCAAGCATTCCGAAAAATTCTGGGTTGCTTTGAAGTCACGATATCGTCAGGATTAAATTAGCTGGTGTCTGGATCAAATCGGCTAGCGGTTGGATTGATTTCAGTGGCACTTGGATTAAAATGAATGACACTTAGAATAATTTGAGTGGCGGCTGGATCCAATTGACTGGCGCCTAGAATAATTTGGCTGGGTATTGAACTGAATTGAGAGGAAAACCTGTAGTCATTGATATTATTCAATAAAAAATCAGCAATCATATAACGTGAAGTTAAACCTGATCTAATAGAACTTTTAAGAAGTTTCACGAGCGGTACCACAGTCATAATTTATGGCACATCTGCTTCAAGAAAGAAACAATATGTACTAATTACAATACACAAAAACTAACTTACCAAATAACCCACTTCCTCAAAGAAACGCTGAATAGGCTTTAGATCCGCGAATTTATTGTGAATTCGGTATCCACGACCTGGTAGTGCTAGAGGTTAGAAGATGAGAAAAGGCACCTAATTTCTGCAACCCGGTGAGGAGCACGGCGTAGTGCCTTCGGGGAAGGGAAATGGAGAAAATTGGAAAGAAGAGAAAAAGATTAGGTGAGCAGTGGCACGGTCGCCATCAGCACGAACTGCAGTCCGGAAACGAGGGTAGGGGTGACAAAGGGCCCGTCCTCAGCGGTAGTATCCACGACCTCTTACAACATATCTACGGAGGTTATCTTTCACGAGTAATAAGGGCTGCAGCGCGAGCACGAAGGTGCTAGAAGAAACGTGAAACGGATGGCGAGGCAAGGAAAGCAAAGAGGACAACACGAGCGCTCGCCTTGTGTTTCACGTTTCTTCTAGCACCTTCGTGCTCGCGCTGCAGCCCTTATTACCATGAATTCCAACCAACTAGCCCAAATAGCCGTTCTTCTCTTTCGCGAGGTTCGATTGAATAACGGCGCTATAAGCGACCAAATTTTGACCGAGGGATCGCCCTTCCCCCTTCTCCCCCACGAACGCGCGCAGGGGTAGAGCACCTAGTAATGACGTTATCGTCAGGGTCAAGCCGCCGCCCGGCAGGCAACTTTCGCCGGGCACGAGAAAACACCTGCCAGTCAGCTCAGCTTGTTTATTCGTGGTTGTGCCTTGTTTCTGCAGCGATCTGCTACCTGGTGAAGCGGCTGCCAGTTCGTACGAATTTATTGCCGTTGCACCGTTCACTAGGTATGATTTAGAGATTTTCACGATCTGAAATTCACTAAATGTGTTCGTGCAAGCTTGAGGTGGACTCGTGATTTTGAGTTACTGCGCGGCATATGGCTGCCGCAGCCCTTACGGTCGCAATGAGGTCACTTTTAACAAGTTGTCTCGGGATCAGAAGACGGCTGCAAAATGTGCCGCTGCAGTAAAAAGAAACGAAAATACTTCAAACCTACGAGATGAAGCGTACTGTGGTGGTCGCGAATCTGCCAAAATTTGAGGCAGCAGCACCACTCCTCCTCTTCCCCTTTTGGATACAGTGCGTGCACGAGCACGTATGGCGAAAATACGTGTACTAGATATCAATACGCCTAATCGAAATCACCTATTCTACACGACAGTCGCAAGCTTTTGTCGAGCTAATATACCATTTGCATTTTAACACATCGTCAATGTAGTACCCGGGCAGAATTTAGAAGGAGCGACGTTATTATAAGAAGAGAACCGCATTACGAAGCCAAACTATTCTTGCGCGATTTTCAGCGCAGTTCAGAGCACATATCACCATTGCGGCAAGAGCGGCCCTCGTCTGGCTGTTTTAATTTTTTCTCACGTGGTAGCATATAGACTCGTCGCGTGCGTCTTGCCCGCTGCGAAATACGATATTGAATCCATGAAGAATGCTGTACTCTGACCTGTGAAATCCCCGAACAGCAAAGCGCGGAATTACACTATGGAGCTTATGGCTTCTGGAAACTCAGTAAGAGATTTCACAACGGCACCTGTCGACAAATTACATTGCCCTAGGAAAGAAAGTGTACCTGAGGCAATCGTTATGAGCTTTGAGAGGTGGTATCTACATCATCTGTTTCACACTCAAGGAAAATCTCGCGGTGTCCTGTAGTTAGGCGCCAGCAGCAGCTCGCGCATGCGTAGACACTTGAAGGGCCGTAGTGTTGAACCATGTCATCCGAAACGGCGGCACGTGAGTAGAGCGCTGGCCACACGACGCGCCACGCGCTCCGAGATATCTTCTTCGTGTAAAACAGACGGTGCATACTGTGTCTATGCCTTGATGTTTTCTGTCTTTTGATCTCGAAGTACTTGTAGTAGCTTATTTTAACATGATCATGAATTATTAGGAAAAGAATTTTATCCTCTCAAAATCGGTTCCTGTTTCAAGTGGTGAAACCTCTGCAAGCTAACATGATGAATGAAAACAGCGGTGCTTCGTAAATATAAACCTGGAACTAAGGCGCTGTATTTTCTCATGTTTCGAACAGTTAGTTTGGGTATAGGGATTCCAAACTACTTTGGCTTATTCGAATATGGGTCTTAGCAAGGTTTTTCAAGCTGAAATAGAAATTTCAGAAGAGGCACAGTAGAGGTTACGTCTCAGGCCCTATAACACCTTGCTAGCCTTGGAACAAAGTTTCTCTGTGTGAAGATTCCAGCAACTGTCAGGCGTAAATAACAGACTTAGGTATCTGTATTCATGACATTGAGAAAGTTCATGACCGTTAATACTGTAGGCTTACCTAAGAATGTTCTTTTTTTCTGGAAATGGACATAATTCAGTTTTTGTGCGGTTAAGCGGCATTTGCCACTGATCGCACTAGTTGTTCATTCTCTGTAAGTTAAAAGTAAGTTCAGCCTGGTCATTTCGTGATTTTATATTTTTGTACAGTATGCGATCATCAGCAAACATTCTTATTTGGGTTGTAATATGTTTTGGCATAGCATTTATGAACATCAGGAACAGGAGGGGCCCCAAGACACTACCCTGCAGACCAAAAGATGCCACATCCGATAACCAGATTAGTGATGTCCTAGTTGGACATATTGTTCTCTACGTGCTAGGTAGGAACTAAACCAGTGGATAAGGGCAGAATTTGAGAAAAGTAACATCGCTCTTAAGAGTTTCTTTCGCGGCACCTTATTAAAAGCCTTTGCGAAGCCTAAAAATATTGCCAAAAGCCAGTAGTGGAATTGGAGCATAAAGCGGTAGAGGGCCTCTTCCTGGAAGAAAAGACTACGAAGTGGAGAGAAAATGCGGTGTGTAATTTTATTCAAGTCTCTAAACGTTTCTCAACATAAAGCCACGTTAACAGGTACTCAAAAAAAAAACGGGTCGAAAAGTAAATTTCAAATCTGGATAAATCCGTGACATACCAAATAATCGGGTTTGGAAAAAGCAGCTGTCTGGTCGGCTCCCAAAATCAAGTTATAGCTATTAGTGTCTACTTTGTTGTTGATTCTTTTTTCTCACTATCTAAATCTTTGGTTTCTTTCTTTTTTTAACATACTGTCTTCACTATACAACTCCCCCCCTTTTTTTTCGTTGTAAGCAACAATGCAGTTATCGTCCACATGAGACAATATGTTCTCTTGGCCAATCCCCCAGAGTGGGTACGAGCCATGGATAAGAGGATACAAACAAACAAACAAATGACCCAGACACATATTTTCTTGCCCATTGGCCACAGTTTTGAACACCTCCAATTGCTTTTGTCCAGAAACAACTAGATAGGCTAAATGTAAAAATTCGAGATGTGATTGCGGCGCAGGTCACAAATCAAAATCTTAAGATAGAATTCGATGAGATTTTTCCCTCTAAGCCCTAATTACAATCCTATAGGATCTTAACTAGTCGACTGCAGGATTATCTTGCACACGCAGAAACGAATAATCGTATAGCAACAGATGCTTCAGTAATGGATGAAAAGACAAGTGCAGACATGCATATACTCCTATTTGCTTGAATAGTGTTTTTTATTAAAATACCGGATTTCACACCAGTTTTTGAAGCTGAATTGTTGGCAATAGTTCTAGCGCTGCGAAAGCTCCCTTTGAATGCCGATAACGCGATCATAATCACGGATTCCCTGTCATTATGTACGTCGATTACGGCGTCAACAAAATTGACGGCCTTAAAGACGCTCCTTATGCTTGTACCTCCTCAGCTTCAGCTACTGAAATTATTATGGGTACCTGGTCGTTGCGGCTTAGAAGTAAATGAAATAACCGACTCTCTAGCACGAACAGCATTGAAAGGGCCAGTACTATCAGTCCTTCTCAAAGAGGCCACTACAACTGCGACAAGATACAAAAACTTGCGCTTCGTGCAGGCGCTATGGAAGCATAATGTCAACACCAGAATTTACTCACTTAAGATTTCCATGGAAAATTTATTGGTGTCCTACAAGACAGTTGGAAACCATAATAACTAGATTTCGATGTCGTGTCCCCCCGTTAAATTTCTGTTCACATAGGGCTGGTCTGGCGATATCACCGCTATGCAACTTTTGTTCAGAATCGGAACAATAGAGCACTAGTTTTAATCATGTCGCCGATACAAATTGCTCAGGGAAAATACTCTTAGTACTCCCTTTCGCTAGCCTGGGGCTGAACTTCACTATAGAAAATATACTTTCCTTTGGTGCTTGCGATCTGGGCTTCAGCCACGAGAACGTTTTCTATGCAGTTTGCAAGTATACCTAATGAAAGTAAAACAAATAAGCTTTTAGTTGCGTGACTATTATTCCTGCGAAAAAATTCCAACATACACAGGAGCTTTGTTTAACCATGCTCATTCCTATTCAAGGTAATGGATAATTGTCTGATGTGAACGAGTTACAAACTATTGCACTCCTTTTGCTCTGCCTAGGGTGTCTTTTTTTATTTTTTTCCAATGGGTGGTTTCGATATGGAATAAAAAAGAAATCTTACTGAATTAAGTCATCGATTCTTGGCTGATCCCCCTGAGTGGGTACGAGCCATGGCTGCGGAATCATCATCATCATCTGACTGGCCTGCCAGTGTGCCAGCCATTGTCGTCGCGTGAAAACATCGTAAATATCTACAAATATATGTTGCCTTGTAAGATTACTGGTGGAGGCGCTCGATACACCTACCTGGCTTTCCCGGCAAACCAACATGAAACTTCGGAGTGGTCACCACCTTCATTTTTCTGCAATGGCTCAACAGGCCCACCCACAAGAGCAACAGCAGGCGCAGCAGCAGCAGCTGCCTCCTCTGATTCTCCTGCCTCCACGAGACCCCGGAACCTTCTCGGGCACAGGCAAGGACAAGGTGAATGTCGAAGATTGGGTGGCATTGTACGAGCGCGTGAGCGAATACTATAGGTGGGACCCCACGTTGATGCTGGCCAACGCTGTGTTTTACTTGCGGGATACGGCACTCACCTGTCATGAGATGCATGAGTCGGAGTTGACCAGCTGGGACATTTGCAAACTGAAGCTTGTCGAGTTGCTCAGCAGGCCGTTTGGGCGACAGCAGGCCGCGAGGAAAGACCTGGAATGTCGCGTGCAGACATAGACATAATCGTATGTATCTTATATACAGGACGTATTGGGCCTCTGTTGAAAGGTGGACGAGAACATGAGTGAAACTGCCAAAATTGCCCACATATTGAAGGGAATTGCCTGAGACGCCTTCAATCTTAAATGGTTCTTACCAGCGCAAACGACAGGGCAGGAGGGGACAGGAGAAGGGACGAGACAGAGCACTGAACTGCCAACAATTTATTAGATGCGGAAGCATCTTATACTCGCGCCTTGTAGTGCGCCGTCCGCGCCGTCCGCACCGCTTCTCGAACATTCGACAGCTGACGCGCGCGCATGCGCCGTCGCGCCGTCGCCCACCATCTGTGCCGCGCGCGCTTCTCCTTCGAGAACATTCGACAGCTGACAGCGCATGCGCCGTCGCGCCGTCGCCATCTGTGCCGCGCGCGCGCTTCTCCTTCGAGAACATTCGACAGCTGACAGCGCATGCGCCGTCGCGCTGTATATATACTCAAGGTCGGCGCTCGCTCGCTCAGTTGCCGCTCGTCCGTTGGTTTGTACGGCGCGTCGACGTCCGAAGTCGCCGTGAAATGAATGCCAACGAATCCACAAACAGAATGATCGACGTCCCTTCCACCAGCGCAGGCCAAACTGTTGGCGGAACCGCAAGCGTGTTCACTCATTTAACACCCCATTTCACAACCACGTTAACCAATTTAGCCATCGACCCAAGTAAGTCGCAATTTAACACCCGTTAACCAATTACATGCTTCCGCATCCTCCTCAGTGTTCCCCCGAGGGAAGCTGCGGGCAATTTTTTTCTTTTGAAGGTATTCGCTTTTATACAGTTACCAGTCGCACTAGTCATGTGTGAAACACAATGACAATGCATAAGTACATCACATTGACAAGCAAAGAAACGACTTTTCCTTATCGGTGAGCGCGACAGAAGGGGTGCTTACACAAGCATCTTTCAATGAGCAAAGTTTCTGCCTCTATGATCTCGCGTGTGGTACAATCCCTGCATCTAGCAAGAATAGAACACTCTGAAAATAGTGGCCGGCAGCCACATGTGCTGCAGTGAACGGACAGCTATCCTTGTTTATAGTGATCCACATTGTACATATGTTCCCTCAGCCTCTCATTTATACAACGACCTGTTTGACCGACGTAATACCTTCCACACGATAACAGCAGCTAATGCACCACATTACAGATGCAATCTCTGAATTTATATTCATGTTTTGTAGTGCAACCGAGGGTGGGTCTGGACGGAGGAAAGGACAGCTTGCACAGGCGGCTTAATTTTTGAGGGGCTGTAAAGACCACCTTCACATTAACTCGTTGTGCCACTTTCGTAAGATTGTGCGCTATCTTGTGCATATATGGAACCACGGCAAAAGACTGTCTAGCTGTGACAGGCGGGACTGCATTATCTGTCCCTTTGGCTTTAAGTTCACGCAGCATTCCTTCGGCAACGGAAACTTGCACGAGGTTGGGGTAACCAGCAGACGTCAGCCTTGAAGCTTGCTCTACAAAGCTTTCTGTAATCTCGTGCACACACGATTTTCGCAAGGCGTTCACGAAGGAAGAATTTGCAATACCTCGCTTAACTTACTTAGAATGCGCGGATGGAAATGACAAAACAGGCTTATTTTCACGTGGTGGATACATCCAGCAAGTGCGTCCATTATTCAGGAAAAGCTTAAAGTCAAGGAACCTGATTTCACAATTCTCAGAAAGTTCATGAGTAAGCTCAAATCGTTAAAAACCATTTCGCATCAGGTCTGAAACTGTAAGAGCGTCATTATTATACGATGCAACATCAGTGTTCATAAAAATTAAAAAAAATCATCTACGTATCTGAGAACGTGCATCACATTAGTGTTAGTGAAAACTTCCGAAATGGATCTGTCTAATTAGCCTAAAAACTGGTCACTGACGATGGGAGCGATGCAAGAACCAATACAGATACCGGATTTTTGAAGGTGAGGTTTTTCATCCCATAGGATGCACGTCGACTGAAGGTAAAACCTTAAAACCCACTGACGCTGACGCCAGACTGGGTCTGGAATATTGAGGCGCCATACTCATCTGTATATTGGCCAATGCATTGTAACAATGAGTCATGCGGAATGGAATAGTACAGGTCCTTGACATCTACAGAGAGGGCGAATAGAGTCTTATTGCAACGCGACGAGATAAACTCCAGGACTTCACATGAACTTTTTTACCATAAATGGATCGTTCACTTCTAGGTATTTCAAGGTTTTCTGCAGGTAGAGTGCAATACATTTTTGCCAGGTATTATTTCCAGATACAATTAGCCTAAAAGGCATGTCGACCTTATGCGTTTTCGCGCTGAAGAAGGCTTCAAGGAAATATTCCTTCGCATCTGACATATTCTTAGGACACTTACAAGGTTTAACTTGCGAAGCAGGCTCTTAGCTTTACTTTTGAGCTTTTTCGTCGAGACTTCAGCGTGACAGTTAAAAAGGGTCGAAACCGTGCGACAAGCTTTTTCCCGGCACTTTTTAAGGGACATTGGGGCAAAGCCGCCCTCATTGTCAGCAGGTAACACACATAATGATTGCTCCTTCATAAAATCTACAACGCGTTTTATCGGAAGAGCTGAAAGGCTCGCCTTACAGCGACTTTGGACATCTACGCCGTCCGCTATGCAGCGGTCTTGCTCTTCTGGTGGAGCTGTTGACCCAATCTGTCGATTGACCCGATCCGTTCGTTCGCTGTTGACCCAATCCGTTCGAAAAGCCAGAAAGCACTTCGTTGAATTTGCCCGTACGAAATCTAAGCCCTTCTCCGTGTGGTACAAGACTTTGTTAGTTGGTAAAAAAAGATAGTTCTTCAACAAAATTCCCAAACTCTAAGCGAAATTTCCTAGCAATTGCCCCATCGTCCAAAAAAAACAAAAACAAAACGTGGTAATGTTACAACACCTAAAACAAGCCTTTCCTTCTCCGTAATCTTCACTAATATACGCAGCTACCTTTCAAAACGCGACGCAATATCAAACCTTGTATCAACATCGGACAGCGACATACAGGTTCTCACAGAAACATGGTTGAAGGATGACGTCACAGATGGTGAGGTTCTTGCCCAATTGCCAGAGTTTGTTGTTTTCCGGAAAGACTGGAAACAAACACGTGGCAGGGGCGTACTTAATTGCTGTCAATAAGCAGTTATCGTGTTTACTGATGAATATCCCTTGTAAGCTGGAAATTCTGTGGTTAGTCTGTGGTAGTTAGCCGCGCTGTACCGGAGACAATTCTGCTAGGTGTGTACTATCGGCCACCGGACAATAACCCAAATTTCGCACAAGATATAAACGATACACTCAACCAGCTAACCACTAAAGATACTACCGCACATACCCTACTTTTTTGTGGCTTTAATTTTTCTGACTTCGATTGGCAAGACGCCAATAAATTAATAACAGGCCACTCCAGAACAAATGAATTCATTAACGTCTGCTGAAATTTTAACCTAACACAGCTAATAACAGAACCTGCACGTATTGCTGGGGAAACTTCTAAAATGCTGGATCTAATACGGACAACTGAACCCAAAAGTTGTCACATATTAAACTTCTTTGTGAGGTTCGCGACCACAAAGTTATTCGGGCTGTTTTTGATTTCGTCCCGAAACTACGCAAACCATGCAGTAAAAGGATAGTTATAGCGCGAAAACAAAACGAAGACACAAAGACAAGAAGGACACGAAAGACACGAGTCCTTCTTGTCTCTGTGTCGTTGTTTTGTTTTCGCGCTATAACTATCGTAATGTCATACCAACTAGCCCAAGCTGCCACACTTCCATGCAGTAAAGCTATACGTCTGTACGAGAAGGGGAATTACAACGATATTAACGCTGAACTCGAAGCCTTCCTACCTCATCTTGAAACAACAATAATTGAACGATCAGTGAACGATAACTGGTGAATTTTCGAAGATAAAATTAAGGAGCTAACAAACAAGTTTTTTCGCAGTACTACCTTCTATTATAATCAAGAAAATCTGTGGTCTTCAAAGCTTTTAAGTCGACTTGGGAATAAAAAAAACGACTTTAGCGCATGATATAGGTATAAAGAAGCTGAAACCTTTTTATTAATATGCCATTCGAACCACCAAAGGAACATTTTGTAAGACTGATATTTTGGTAGATTTGGGTAAATAACCCTAGGAAATTTTGGGTGGTAATTAACCCTAAGAGTATTCCAGGTATTATTTTGTATAATCCTTCGAGTGGGGAAGTTAGTAATTCTGAATGCGCAGAGGTATTTCACTCAGCATTCACTTCCGTGTTCACAAACGAAAGTAACAGTCCCCTTCCAATTTTTCCGTCTAGCATCGTCTCTGTAATGCCCAGTATTGATTTCATCGCTTCCGGTATAATATCGTAAATAGACAAACTCAAACTCTCTTCTTAAGTGGGATCAGACAATATTATCTCAAAGTTCTGAAAAATACCAAGCACATGTCTGCCATATACTTATCACTGTGTTCTTTCATTATCCACAGGTAACCTACTAATAACTGGAAAACAGGAAAGGTCGGCCATTCCAGTCTTCAAATCAGGCGATAGATAATGTTCTCTCAGTTATCGCCCATTTCCTTAACAAGCGTGCCTTGCAAGCTCATGGAACACGTCATTTAAACCGAAATCATGCACTTCTTGGAATTATCACATTCCTGGGATCCTTATCGCCGCACATTGCAAACAGTACCGCCGACGAGAGCACTGGCTCGGATAGCCTAATCGGCGCACTTTGTGACGACATACAGTGCAGTTCTACGCCATCGACAAGAAGTGGATGCGGAAACGAATTGCGTCTGCGCGGATGCCGAGTCCCCCAGAAACACGTGCACTTTATAAGCCAGGAAACTTCCGCTCTGACGGCAGTTGGCAGCAGTGCTCGCAGGCTTCACGTCGCTAACAATATTCCATGTACGCAGGTGAGAATTTCACTAGTGCACCTAAATTCTGTTATTGCTAGCACTGCTGCCAAGCACCATTGGGTGCGTTGTGTCTGCTGCTGTTGTCTTGTTGAACGATGAATAAGGAACTAGACGTATTTCAGCGAGAGATACGGAAGGAACTTCGTGATTTAAAAAAGTGTGGACTATTGTAGCGCAGTCTGTGATGACATTAAGCCACTCTCCGAAGAGATAAGATCGTTGCGAAAGAACTCGCAGATGCGCTAAAGGAAAACGAAATTCTCGTGATGGAAATGAAGAAATTACGCATGAAAGTTGAGGACTTGGAGGCGTATACCAGAGCAAACAACCTTGAAATCAAGGGCATGCCCAATGAAGGTGAGCCTTCCGAAGTAGTCCAGAATATTTGCTCAGCAGTCGGGGAACGCATCACTTCCACAGAAATTGATGTTTGTCACAGAATGGGACAAAAGATCCCGATGTAAAGAGTATTATTGTACGATTTGTTCGCCGGGAGAAACGAAATGCCATCTTGGCAAAGGCCAAGGGGCGCAACTTTCTGCTAACAAAATTGGTCTCCAGTCAACCGATCCCATTTGTGTCAATGAAAACCTAATCCAGCTTGGGAAACAACTCCTAGGTGCAACCATAGCCAAGAATCGTGACGTTGGATAGAAATACGTGTGGACGCTCAATGGAAAAATTTTTGCCAGGAAACGAAATCATCAGAGGTGCTGAGAATGGCTGAACGCGATGATTCGGACAAGATGTGCCGCTAGGTATCGAATTGACACTCTGAATTGGTACAGTCTGCTGCGAAATGGCGTTATTTGACAGTTGTCAATACCATGATGCAAACAGTTTAACAGAGCGGTCATGCATATTGGAAGACACTTCAGTGCTTTACATTTGAATGTGCGCAGTATTCAAAATAAGGTTTCTGATCTCGGCATGTTCCTTGATTCCTTAGCTATAAAATTCGATGTACTTTTGCTTTCCGAAACATGGCTCGCTCCCAATGACAGTCCTCCACAACTACAGTCTTACAAATACAATGGTGTTACCAGGTATAATGGTCGTGGCAGAGGTGTTGCTTTGTACGTGAAGGACTGTATTGCTTATGATATTATTGATGAGCTAAACCACTACCATACCAAAATTGTGACAATCCATTGAAGTTAATCGGTTAACAATGTCTAGTTACTGTAGTGTATCGGCCACCCGCAAGCAGCAAGTCTGATTTTCTTGCACTTTTGAAACCAATATATCTAAGCTTCACTTGTTCCGCTTGCCATTTTTCTGATGGGTGACGTAAATATCAACATGCTGAGCGATGACGTTGCCACTGTGCAATTGAAACTATTCTGTCCACTATTGTGTGAACACTATCGTCCACCAAGCTGAATCACGGACCATAGCGCCACTCTTCTGCACGTCTGTATCACAAACGTGCCGACGAATAAGACTTTTACAGGCTTACTTTCACTTGACCTTAGTGACCACTTACCGTTTTTGCTCTTTTTCCACTGTGACGAATAAGCCTAGGTACAATGAAAAAACAACGTACCGGTCATAAAGCAGCTCACCCAGAGCAATTTTACTCAAAAAAGCCCTTACGGACTGGTCTTTTGTGAACGCAGAGCAAGATTCAGATCGCGCAAATAGCGCTTTCTCGCGCTATCAAAGCATGTTATGATAACAGTTTCCCTGGTGACGCACACAGTAAAGAAAAAGACAATTTGTAAACCATGCATCAACGCTAATCTTCACAAA
>WOVY01015664.1:0-15881 GCA_013436015.1 Rhipicephalus annulatus
AATCACGTGATGAGCGATTGTCACAGTAAATAACAACTGTGCAGAGTACACGGTCGCACAGAGATGTTGTACAAAAGCAATGATTCCCGAAATAATAATAAAACGAATGCCTGACAGCCTGGAAAGTTTCTGGCTAAAGAGATGTCATTGCCGAATGATTGACACTATGCCCAAACAGTTTTTTTTTAGCACCTCGTGCCGAGTACGAAAAAAAAACAAGGGCGGGCAAAGAAGCTCACGTTCACTTTGGTCAAGGCTTTTTTTCTTATAGCGACTTTGCCTTTGCGCAGATAATAATTGTCAGCAGTGCAACCATCACCAGCAACAAGAAGTATTTACTGAACTATATTGTCACGGGGTCGTGACGTGGCCGAAGACAGGAGACTTCGTGTTGGTTTAACTGTTTATTTGGGCAAACCTGTGCCCGGTAAACGGAAAGTCCAATTACAGCAGCAGTCTTGCACAGATAGCAGTCTCGGACTGATAGCGGCGAACGGAGCGTCGGCCTTCGATCAACAACTGACAAGCGGCGAAGCGCGTCGGCATTTATACTCTTGCCGTCGAATGTTCTAGCGTTATCGCTGGCGGTGGCGTAGGTTCCAGAACAATCTGTACCGTTCGCACAGTGGCGTGATCTTATCGAAATGATCTACTACACTCCGGAACCTTCTCGAAAACTGCAGGCGCGTTTTCGCTGAGAATCGTGTGGTGTTTGGACGATAACAAAACTTGGGAAATGGAACGTGGCATTGCCCCCTCTGAAAAGGCATCGTCGATGCTTTAACTAAAGATGAATGTACAATAAATGCAAGAAAGTACAATGAATAAATTACGATACAACAATATACAAAAAAACAACACTGTTTCAGTTTGTTAACGCGCATGAAACGGCTTGAGGCGCGCGACATGGACGACTTCAGGTCGCGATCGGCGTCGTTGAGAGTTCGTGATGCCGTCGGGGACAACCTCGTAATCAAGTGGGCCGAGACGTCGAACCACCCTGTACGGTCCGAAGTACCGTCGCAGAAGCTTTTCACTTAGTCCACGTCGGCGTATCGGCGTCCACACACCCAAACACGTTCACCGGGCTGGTATTCCACGAAGCGTCGTCGAAGGTTGTAACGGTGGCTGTCGGTCGTCTGTTGATTCTTGATACGGAGACGCGCAAGTTGTCGGGCTTCTTCGGCGCGTTGAAGTACTACTCGCTCACATCGAGGTTTTCTTCGTCGGTGACGTTGGGTAACATGGCATCGAGCGTCGTTGCCGGGCTCCTTCCGTAGACCAATTTGTATGGAGATATCTGCGTCGTCTCCTGCACCGCCGTGTTGTATGCGAAGGTCACATACGGAAGAATGGCGTCCCACGTCTTGTGTTCGACATCGACGTACATTGACAGCATGTCGGCGATCGTCTTGTTAAGCCGCTCGGTGAGGCCGTTGGTCTGTGGGTGGTACGCTGTCGTCCGGCGGTGGTTTGTTTGGCTGTATGCCAAGATCGCTTGAGTTAAGTCGGCAGTGAATGCCGTTCCTCTGTCGGTGATAAGGACCTCCGGGGCGCCGTGACGTAGGACGATATTTTCGACGAAGAACTTAGCTACCTCGGATGCACTGCCTTTTGGCAGGGCTTTTGTCTCGGCGTAGCGGGTGAGGTAGTCGGTAGCTACCACGATCCACTTGTTTCCGAAAGCCGACGTCGGGAACGGCCCCAGTAGGTCCATACCAATCTGCTGGAAAGGTCGGCAAGGTGGATCAATTGGCTGCAGAAGTCCCGCTGGCCTTGTCGGCGGTGTCTTGCGTCGCTGACAGTCCCGGCATGTCCTCACATAACGAGTGACGTCGGTGGTAAGACGTGGCCAGTAGTACCTTCTTGTATCCTCGCGAGCGTGCGAGAAACACCGAGGTGCCCTGCCGTCGGATCGTCGTGCAGGGCCTGCAGGAGTTCTGGTCGCAGAGCTGAAGGCACCACAAGGAGGTACTTAGCTCGAAGCGGTGAAAAGTTTTTCTTTTGTAGAAGACCGTTTCGTAGAAAGAACGACGCAAGTGCGCGCTTGAATACCTTCGGGACTTCGGCGGTCCTGCCTTCGAGGTATTCTATTAGGGCCTTAAGTTCCGGGTCGGCCCGCTGTCGTTCAGCGAAGTCGTCGGTAGTTATCGTTCCCAAGAAGTAGTCGTCATCCGGGTCGTCGGTAGCGGTTGGTCGACAGGCGCACGAGAGAGACAGTCGGCGTCGGAGTGTTTTTTGCCGGACTTGTAAATGACAGTAATGTCATATTCTTGAAGTCTCAGGCTCCATCGTGCGAGGCGACCTGAAGGGTCCTTCAAGGTGGCTAGCCAACACAAGGCGTGGTGGTCGCTCACAACTTTGAAGGGCCTGCCGTAGAGGTAGGGGCGAAATTTCGACGTAGCCCAGATGATGGCGAGGCACTCCTTTTCTGTTGTGGAATAATTTGCTTCTGCTTTGGATAGATCGGCTGGCGTAACTAATAACCCTTTCAAGTCCGTCAGCCCTCTGCACAAGAACGGCGCCAAGACCTACGCTGCTTGCGTCAGTATGTATTTCTGTCTCGGCGAATTCGTCGAAATGGGCAAGTAACGGAGGCGTCTGGAGGCGATGTTTAAGCTCCTGGAAAGCGTGTTCCTGTGGCGTTTCCCACTTGAACTCCACGTCGGCCTTGGTAAGGTTAGTGAGAGGATCGGCGATGCGGGCGAAGTTTTTCACGAACCGCCTATAATAGGCGCACAGGCCCAGAAATCGGCGCACGGCCTTCTTGTCAGTGGGCGGCGGGAAGTCGGCGATGGCGGCTGTTTTCCGTGGATCGGGACGAACTCCAGACTTGCTGATAACGTGCCCCAGAAACAAGAGCTCCTCATACGCAAATCTGCACTTTTCTGGCTTCAGTGTGAGTCCGGAGTCTTGATGGCTTGAAGTACAGCTTCAAGGCGCCGAAGATGCTCGTCGAAACTCGAGGAAAACACGACGACGTCGTCCAAGTACACAAGGCAAGTCTGCCACTTCAATCCTGCCAGTACTGTATCCATAACGCGTTGAAAAGTTGCAGGCGCTGAGCAAAGGCCGAAGGGCATCACCTTAAACTCGAAGAGGCCGTCCGGTGTTATAAACGCCGTCTTCTCTCGGTCTCTTTCGTCGACTTCGATTTGCCAATAGCCAGTCTTGAGGTCCATTGACGAAAAGTACTTGGCGTTATGGAGCCGATCAAGTGCGTCGTCTATTCGTGGAAGGAAATACACGTCCTTTCTTGTGATTTTGTTCAGGCGGCGAATAATCGACGCAGAAACGTAGGGTCCCATCCTTTTTTCTCACTAACACCACGGGGGATGCCCATGGACTCTTGGACGGCTGGATAATGTCATCCCGCAGCATTTCATCAACTTGTCTCTTCATGGCCTCACGTTCTCGCGTCGAAACCCTGTACGGACTCTGACGGAGTGGTCTGGCATTCTTCGGTTATGATGCGATGTTTCGTGATTGGGGTCTGCCGAATTTTCGATGACGACGAAAAGCAATCTTCGTATTGCAGGAGCAGGGCCTTGAGCTGTTCTTGCTTATCGTTCGGAAGTCTGGGATTGACGTCGAAAGCTATGGGAGGGGCTTGGTTCCTCTGAGCAGGTTCCGCAGAATCGGCGAGGGCGAAAGCACTGGTGGCTTCGACAATTTCTTCAATGTATGCGACCGTTGTTCCTTTGTTCACATGTTTGTACTCAAGTGCTTGAAATTCGTGAGCATAACCGTTGCTTTGCCTACCCCGCAGCTCTGCAATTCCTCTGTGACGCAAATATTTTGGGTGACCAACAGATGCTGACTGCCTTCAACGACGCCTTCCAAGTCAGGTGATTTAAGAGCGCCGACTGAAATAATGACGCTTGAGTGAGGTGGAATTGTGACTTGTTCTTCCAGCACATTCAAGGCATGGTGTCCTGACGGCGTGCGCGGTGGTAGTGCTTCTTCTGTGGATAACGTTATCGACTTTGTTTTTAGGTTGATGACAGCACCATGAGGCATAAGAAGTCCATGCCAAGGATGACATCTCTCGAGCAACGCTGTAGGACTACGAAGTCTGTAGGATAAATACAGCCGTTAATGGTGACCCTCGCTGGCAGATTCCTGCAAGCGTTACGAGATGACCTCCGGCTGTGCGGATTTCAGGGCCTTTCCAAGCTGTCCTAACTTTCTTTACTTCACGGCGAACGATGCACTGATGACAGAATAGTCGGCTCCAGTATCGCCGAGAGCGGTCACACTGTGGCCGTCGATAAGAACGTCGATGTCGCTAGTTCGCTGTCTCGCATTACAGTTAAGGCGTGGCGTCGGGTCACGGCTGCGTCGGCTTGATCCGCTGCTTCCCTTGTTGCGTCGTCAGGCCACCTCCGGTAAGTGAGCTTTCGCCGTCAGGGCTTTGCCTGGTTGGCATTGTGTTCGGAAAGCTCCGTCGCGGCGTCGTCGTCGTCGGAGGATCTTCGGTAGTTCGTCGCACAGCAACACGCACCTCCACCAGTTGCTGCCCTTAGTTTCCCGGATACGGGCTAGGAGACCGGCCCCGCGTTGGGCCGGAGTACTGCCGGGGGTGCGGTGACATGCGGCGGCTGGGCGACGGCGAACGGGAAGGACTTCGAGGTGTCCATTGAGTTCCTGTCAGGTAGTCGGTGATTGTCACGTGGCCGTTCCCCTGGCTGCGGACGTGGTGCATCGACGGCGAAGCCACGCAGTCCCATCTGTCAATACTGGCAACGGCGGTCGGTTAAGTGTGCCCGGCCTCGCCGCAGTGGTAGCACAGTAGGTGGTGGTCAGGGGTGCGCCAAACGTCGGTTTCCTCGCCGCACTGCGCTGGCCCGCTGGTGGAACGGTAGGTCGTCGGTGGGGGTGGTGGCGGTGGGTGGCGGTGTTGGTGTCTGGCGACTGAAGTGCGACGGGGCGGCGTTTCGGCGTGGACGGGGAGGAGCGTTGTGGCGCACTGCAGCGGCGTAGCTCATAGTTCTGGGCTCGGCAGCAGTGTTTGGGGAATTCGAAGTGATTGCCGAACTTCTGCTCGCACAATGTCGGCGATCGAATCCACTTGACGGGGCGCCGAAGGCAACAGTTTGCGCAGCTCTTCCCGCACGATCGCTCGGATCGTTTCACGCAGGTTTTCGGAGTCACTGTTTTGAGCAGCAGCGCATTCTGGAGTCAGGCGACGATTATACTGTCTGGTGCGCATGTCAAGGGTTTTTTCGATTGGTGGTCGCCTCCGGATACAAATTCTTGGACGATGGCGGTGGATTCCTCATTAGTGCCGCGAAGAGCTCCTGTTTGACCCCTCGCATGGGGAAACGATCTTTCTTCTCCTCAGGCATGTCTGGGTCAGCGTGACAAAATAGGGCGGGTCATCTCCTCTGTGAAAATTCCAACCTTCTCATTTGGTAGCTGAACCCGGGTCTCTAGTAGAGCAGCGGCCCTCTCTTTGCGAGCGACGCTCGTGAACGTTTTGCAGAAATGCACCGCAGAAGACATCCCACGTTCGGAGCGTAGACTCGACGATTCTCTAGCCAGGTCCATGCGTGTCTTCCAGGTGGAAATACACAGACGGAGCTTTTTCTTCGTTGTCCCAGTGGTTGAGGGCGGCCACACGGTCGTATGTTTCTAGCTAGGTTTCCGGGCCTTCAAACGATGACCCATGAAACGTGGTGGTTCCCTGAGTTGATGAATGACAATCGCGGGCTGGGACGCTCCGGTTGTCCATTGTCGCTGCAGTAGAGGTCATGGCCTTGGTCTTCCGCGCCTTGTCTTGTAGAAGCCCGTACTCCGGTGGGAGACCTTGCTGTCGGCGGCTTGTTCGCTGCTCTTGATTGGCGTCGGTGTCTTCTCCGCGACGTGACTGGGTTCACGCTTGACGGGGGCGTCCGGTACATGAACGAAGCAGCACCTCCACCAGACGTCACGGGGTCGTGACGTTGGCCGAAGACAGGAGACTTCGTGTTGGGATTTAACTGTTTATTGGGCGAACCTGTGCCCGGTAAACGGAAAGTCCAATTACAAACAGTAGTCTTGCACAGATAGCAGTCTCGGACTGATAGCGGCGAACGGAGCGTCGGCCTTCGATCAGCAACTGACAAGCGGCGGAGCGCGTCGGCATTATACTCTTGCCGTCGAACGTTCTAGCGTTATTACTTGCGGTGGCGTAGGTTCCAGAACAATGTGTACCGTTCGCACAGTGGGCGTGATCTTATCGAAATGATCTACTACAGTCCGGAACCTTCTCGAAAACTGCAGGCGCGGTTTTCGCTGAGAATCGTGTGGTGCTTTGGGACGATAACAAAAACTTGGGGAAATGGAATGTGGCAATACCATCTACCTATACAAAAACGTAGCACGCTCTAATTCGTCAAGAGGCACGGCGCAAAAACAATCAGCGCCATTTTGTGGTCTGTCAGACGTAATTGTTCTGCTAGAATTCAGCATGCACGTCAGCTCAGACAATATTGTTAAACTCAAAGGAACAAGAACGTGCAAAAAGTAGTTTGAAAGAAGGACTTGGTAGAGGAATAGTATTATATTTGACCAAGTCAGAATAATCCACAAGGACCCATGCTCCAGCACTGAATGCAGCCGCTCATGTCTAAACTATGGCGTGAGATTTTTACACGAATGGACATTCTTGTAAGGAACAACAAACATTCAAGCTAAGTTCGAAAAATGAAACGCAACTCTCAACATCTTATTGTCGTGATGAGCAAATAACGTGCTCGAAAATCCAGCGTGAGTTTTGCCATATCGGACCACCTGTAGCCACTAACCTAAATATGAATTGAAAGAAAAAGTGAGCAGTCTTAAAAAAGACAGATGAACTAACATGCCACAATTTCGCCCCAAACGCGTGGTGCCGATATTGATAGCAATCCATGAAAATAATGAGTCGATAAGAGTGGCGTTCTTTATCGGCCGCCTATATCGACCTCTTAGATCATACCTTATCTTTTGAGACTTGCTTACCCCGTATTACTTGTTTTTTTTATAAATTACGAGCTTTGCTACCTTGCTAAGTAGCTATCGCGTGGATTGTGATATCACATTTCCGAGTTAATGCCTTTGTGCACACCGCCTTTCTGGGAGATTGTAAGCATGACAGTGTTGCTGTAAAGGGTGCTCTGTTCAGCATTGACTGTTATTGCGGCAAAGCCTTCTACTTCACAAGAAGGTATTTTGTATTGGAAATACAGGAAAGAAAAAAAAACTCCCAACCGTGTCTCGTAGGTTTTAGTGGGTTGGATTTTTCTCTAAGTGGTATTTATATCAGTAGTAATTATGAAAGACCTTCTTAACTACTTGACAAAAATACCTGCAGGAGGAGATAGTCAAAAGCTCATGACATCATCACTTAGCGCAAAAAACGACGAACACATGAGAGATTATCATGAAGTGTTTTGTCCTGTCAGTCATCATGTCTCCTTTTTTGAGCGTTAGCATGAAAGTTGTCTGCCTTAACTCACGTAATACCAAATTTTAAGTGCTTCTTACGTGAAGTCACGTAAAAAACAGGTGTACTGTATTGAAATATTCGCGTAATTTTGTTACAGTGAAGCTGTTTGGAAAACTGTCCCTTGTGATAGATCACAACATAACTATCATCATCATAAACACGTATGTGTCAACACAGATTAGATGTACGGATCACATTATTCAGCACCTAAAGCTAAATTGATTAAGTGAACAAGTCACGCAATATATGACTGCAAAGCGACGGTGCCGAGTTGATTACCCCGAGCATGTACACACAAGAAAATATTAAGGAGACGTACAAGGCGACGGCGGCTACAAGAAGATTCTGAAATGATGGCGACCTACCACACTATCTGAGGTGCGAATGCTTGGGGTCGGCGCGAGATTGTCTCTAGAATTTGGAAATCCGTGTCGTGGATGTACCGTAACTTGAAGCTATCTGCGTTATTGAAGGTTCGGCGTTTTTATTCTAAAAAGAAGTAATTTAGGAGTCGTATGATCTATTAACAGTTGTTTGTACTAAAACAACTCGATTAAGCTATTGCACTTGTTGAACACATTTTGTTTTCCCCAAGCTTCACGTACATTCACCAACTTTCAGTCAAATATATATGATGCATGCCTCTTTGCACGAAACTGTTGCCTACCTGTAAATGTAGAGACTTTCTCGGCTACCACGAAGCCCACGGTCATGAAAAGATTGGAAGCTGGTAGGAAAGGCCAGCACAGTCAACAGCAGTGGCAAAAGTAGTCTTAACGAAGGCCCTGTCTAGTCGCACGACATTGTTGTGACAGCAGTGCACTGTTGATTCACTGAAAGTCTTCATGCGATGCCCAAGAAGGTACTGTATGTTAGCTCTCATTAAGAAGGCACCTAGTCACTTAAATATTATCGGGCCCTAACCTCGCATTCCTTTTTTGATATGAGTCTCGCATACGGTGTATTATACTGCGTTAAGTTTCTCCCGAACACGCGCACACGGAAGACAGTAGTGACAGAGAGTTTGTTGGTGCGCAAGGGCTGATCATAAACAATCTAACGCGTGCGAAGACAATACAACTTGTAAGTGCTGCACGTTGTTTCAGTTTCTTGTTCAATTACGTTTTTTCCGTGTTTTGCACACATTACCATCGTTTACGATGAGTACTTCTATTTCTAAGTTCAATTTCACGCCAGGCGAACCGTCATATCACATTTACGTCCTGACTTGAAATACTTAAAAGAATATTTATCATCATCATAATCATCAGCGTCACGACGCCCACTGCAGGACACAGGCCTCTGCCTTGTTCCGCCAGTCTACTCGGTTCTGTGCTTGCTGCTCGCCACTTTATACCCGCAAACTTCTTAATCTCATCTGCCCGCCTAACATTCTGTCTTCCTCTGACACGCTTGCCTTCTCTGGCAATTCAGTTGGTTCCCCTAATGACCAGCGGTTATCCTGTCTACGCGCTACATGCCCGGCCAATGTGCATTTCCTCTTCTTGATATCAACTATGAAGTCTTTAGCATCGGTTTCTTTCCTTATTCACTCTATTCTCTTCTTGTCTCTTAAGGTTACCTCTAAAATTTTTCTTTCCATCGCTTGCTGTGTCATCCGCAATTTAAGCTGAACCATTCTTGTAAGTAAATTAGGATGTCTTAAGTGATACCTGTTCTTCGATTCACTATATTTTAAAAATATGAAAACTTGAAACTTTGAATGCGAGAAGTTTTATGTGCTTCACGGCAGACGGCGAATAACAGTAGAAACAAAGGCATGCAAAGTTTTGCATCTTTGGGGATGCTTGTTTGACAGCAACACATCTTCATTATTTTGTTGTTTTCATGACAGCTGCTTAAGTTTGTATACCAGTGTGCGCGCTCTTTAACACTCTGTATGTAGAAATCCAGCTGAGCGAGAAAAAATAAGTTTGGGTTACCGGCACACTTAAAGAAAAAATTTCCCGTGAAGCGAAGCCATATGGTGGTTTAAATATTACAAATTTTAATTCATGAGCTTACGAAGAAATAGACCAATAATAAGGTTTTCGGTGGTTGAATTATAGAGCCAGGTTTAGACTTATGCTCAACTTTATGGTTGAATTATAGAGCCAGGTTTAGACTTATGCTCAACCCTATAGATCACTGTAACCAAAACACAGAGGTCGCGTTCTCACACCGCAAACAAAAAAAAAACTGAAAACAACTGCGAGATAATGGCTTGTTTGACAAGCAGCGGCGTAGCTCAATGGTAGAATTCTGGGCTGGCAACCAGCAAATGATGGCTTATTTGATAGCTCGTGCAGGACGGCAGCTAGGAAACTTCATTGCAACTCACGTTGTCTTTCTCGTTTCGATGTGTTCAACAGCCCGCCAGCAGAGAGGCAAAAGGCAGGTGAATACCGTCAGAGTAGCCAGATTCCTGGGGTCAAGTGATGACGTGACGAGAGGTATACTACCCAATTGCCGATCGTATGACAGGGTGAGGGGACATAACACGAGCAAGGCGTTGAAGACACATAAGTAGCTGTAGGTGAGCAGCCTGTTATAAAAAAATATAAGAATTGCAGCCTAAGGGGCTGTTGACATGCTTTTGGGAGATTTTGTTGGGATTAACAGTGCCACAAATTTTTCCTCTGCGTAGAGCCGTGATCGTGCTCTATTGTTTGCCTTGAAAAGGAATTCAGCAACGTGCGGAATATGTATAAATGGCCAATAAAAGGGCAGTTTTTCTAAAACGGCATTCTTTTCAGTAAGCGATGAAAAATGAAAATGTGTCTATTACCCAAACACCGATTATACATAAATATGCCAGAACAGCCGCACGAGCTACTCCGTAGTTAACATGAATCACTGAAAAGTAAGGGTTATTAGAGTTAATTTTGTAGTTGGTTGCAGCAACCTAACCTTTATTTCATTCACCTTCTGTTTTCTGTGTGATTTTTTCAAGTTTATTTTTTTAGAAAACTCACTTTTCTTGTACGGGTGTGGACAATGAACAGAAAATATACGCGTGAATGCTCTCTTTTATATGGTGGAAAATCCGTAATCTTGTTGTTTGTTTTCTAGATTCTCATACTAACCCCTCCACCCAATTATTAAAGACTTTCCTTCTAAATACCATCTTAATCTTTACGACTTTTCTCCAGTTGCTCATCTCTTCAAAAATCAAGATCCCTATGCGGGATTTCATTGGGCACAAAACACGAAATATTCGCATGTTTCAGTTTTAACCTTGATATCAATGTACTGTCGTTCCCTTCTAGGTTCTTCACGGAACAACTTCTTCATATTTGGAGGTTCTTCTAAAAAAGTAAGTGTTTCTGGTCTGTTCACCACCTAAAGCAAATGATATTCAAACTGTAGATTGCCTATCGGAAGGTAACTACCACTATGTTCCAGTAGCAAGCGTAGATGAGTATCTCAAGTACTTTGCTATGGGAAATACAGCTGTGGAGGCGCGTCATTACAGTTAAAATATCAAAATCTTTTTAGCACTCACATTCGAACCGCACAATGTGTGATAATGTAAAGCTATTCTAACTCCTATTTCATCTATCTGGTCACCTGGTTATGCGACTCGACGAGAAGGACGCAGGGTTGTCCATCTTAGAAAATTCTGGAAAGCTTCTCTGTAGAATCCATAGCCTGAAGCACAGGAGCAATATCGTCTATAGAGGGAAATGAAAGACAAGAAAATAGCGTGATATAACACATTCCATTTTTTTTTCGAATTTGGCTGGTTTGTTTACTGTTATTGAATCAAAACTGCAATCACCTTGGTCATTTCGTGAAAAACAAAAACTCTTAGTGACCCAAAAGTAGCAAGGAATATATGTACTAAACAATTACGTGCTTCTCGAAATGAAACAATGGCAGGTGAAGAATTCATTGTCACGTTCAGGATGTGATGAAGGGTCTTGGTGCTTTGGTGAAGTCTCGGTGATCAGATGAAGGGCCTTGGTGGGTTGGATGGTGTTCGGGCGCAGGTGCATGATTTATGAGGTGTAAATTGTGCGTATACTAAAAACTACCACTCTTTCAACTGGGTGGCTTCTCTGAAAAAAATTAAACGATTAACCGTTTTATTGTTTCCCGACACTTCTTATTGACAGCCATGCATATTATTGCGCAACACACGTAAAAATAGTACCGCGATTAGGTATACATGCCCTTTTAAAGCCTCAAAACGCATAATCCGACGCAAAAAATTAGCCGTCGGCGTCTAACTGGCAATGTGGGTGTGAACACAAATTACGAGAAAAACTGTTCACCACGTGAGGACGTTACCCTACGACGTAATCATGGCACAGATGTTAAAACTTGTGATGTATCTATTACATGGCGTCGTTGCTTGCTCTGACGTGGGCTGTTTTCGGGGGCAGTGCTAAATTAACTTAGGTGCAGAAGTTTTTGTAGTGAGGCTGTTGAGAGAGAGCAAAAGAAAAAAGATGGTGTTCATCTTCGTGTAGTGCTATATAGGGTCCCCGTGACTCCTTTCAGCCCACAAGTGAAAAATGATATAAAAGTGATCACAGGTCTTCGCAGTATTAAAAAAACGACAAAACAATTCGTATTTCACTATATGACGATTCTCGATTCCTCTTTGCTGAACATAAAGCGCTAGCAACAGCACAACGAGTGCACACGGGAAAGATGGCGAGTGGGTCGGGGCCGGAGCTTGTGCTTTTCTATGAGTATTATAATATCATCACGCCACTCTACAACTTTAAACAGTAAATATGCAGTGCGCCTATGTACGGCACATGCGATAAAACAAAAGCCAGAGAATGAAAAACAATCGGGGACACACCCTAAACTCATCAAGGAAAAGAGAACGAAAACAGCAGTAACTGCTCCGCTTTCTTTCGTGGCTCCTCCAAGAGTGTCACTGCCTGATCGATGTGAAGCGAGATGTACCAATTTGCACATGGTAGAAAATCAAGTTGCCCTTCAATCGCCATGCATTGCTTGTGTAAGTGTGTAGGCAACACACGTGGAAAGAAACTGTTATGCATTTTGCCACAGACATTACTCTACGTACTTCTCTGCAAGTAATGACATTTCTCGTCGAGTATAGAAAACACAGTGCAGGGAGCCCATAAAATCAGATGAGGTCTGTGCGTGTAGGAATAAATTGCAAACTTCGTTGTTTTGTAGTTATATCTGAGAGAGTAAAGAAGGTCAGAATGTGTTGAGAACGGGCTTCGCAACGGCTGGATGTTGTGGTGATGGTGGGTTGCGATTGATCGATAGCTTCTGAAATTTTGTATTACCACCTTGAACAACAAATACGTGCAATGTCCAACGCAGAACAATGTGAGGGAGTTAAAAAGGGTCGCAATTTCATCCGACAGAGCTGACGCAGGCAATGAATGCCACTTTACTTGCCCGTGGATAAGCACGTGAGCTTTTGGTAACAACGTATCATCTCGATCCGTCTATGAGACAGTTCTTTCAGTGACAATCTCGGGCCGCGCAATGCGTAGACGTGTGGAAAATGTACGAGATTGTTTTAACCCTTTCAAAATTATGAATTGGCATGGTGATAATCAAGACCAGTGTTTTTTTATAATTGAATACTAGAGCCGTCATTATTTTTTTGAGTGTGAATGTTTATACCGGGATGCTAATATTTCTTGCAATAATTAGAAGGTCGACGCTGTGAAGACACCTGCACCCTTTTAGTGCGTCCCTGTTGCGAACCTATATCTATGTGGCCGCTTCCGCTTTCTTTTTATCCTAAGATGGACCCGATGTCAGTTCTTGCAGCGTGCGTTATGAATTTCGCTTGAAATAAATGACATGATTCCGAACTGGCGCTTCATAGATAACCAATGTAATGACGCAACTAACGCGTATTATAGTCTCATTTTCAACTTGAACGTCGTAGTTGGTCTGTTTGCTGTTTTGATTGAATCCATTGAGAGAAAAATCCAATTTGTGAGGCCAGCAGTTCGAACCTCTGCGTGAGAGCCTCTCGTGAAAACAAACATAGTCAACTGGCAGGCATGATATTGCTGACCTAATTTGATATGCATTTAATTCGAAGCCGGACGTCGCCTATAAAGTGTCAACTTAGCTTTAAACGTACAGTGCAATCGAGGTAGACAATGCTTGTAGGTAGCTAACAAATCAAAAAGTAAACATGCTATTTAGGGACTGTAAGTTCCCTTTTAAAAAATGCAAGGTCACCTCACTGCATAACTTCTAAAGTGCTGACCTTTAAAATTATACAGAACTCTTGGTTACAATGCAGCGTGCGGTCCACAAGTGCACACAAATCCGGAAGTGTGTACTTGTCACAAGTGTCACCTAAGTAGTCTTCCTTGTCAAGGGTACTTGAAGCCGTACATTGCAAGCTTCGATCTTCAAAAGCCATCTCTGCCCATAGTGTCTTCGACGTCCAGCTTGCAACAACCAGAAAGACTGAAAGGGTTTTCTCAACGATTTATCTTTCCTATTTTTCGCTCTCTCTCTCTCTGTTTGTTTGTTTGTTTGTTTGTGAGTGCGTGCATGCGTGCGTGTTTATACCCAAACACAGCCGTGTAATTTGTTTCTGGCCCATAACTCAGGTATCGGCATAAACATCCATTCACACAAACCCGACATAGGGAAACATAAGCGGGCATGTTTGAAACAAGCCTCTATCCGATTATAAATGGTACAACGTATTTCGCTTTGTAAGTTTCAAAAACTGGTAACAAGTTTTCCGGGTTTCAAGTTTCAAGCCAAGGGTTTTCATTATTGGCAATCAATCATGGGCATAAAATGGGTTTAGATCATATGATTCAAATCCGAACACTAAACCTTCGAATGATATTGTTCTTTAGAGCGCCACTCTTACGCCTTTTGCTGCGTCAAGGCGCGTCAGCGTAACCAGCTGTGTGATCGAGTTTGAAAGAGAGCGAGCGTCGAGTGCAGCGGAGGATAACAGATGGTGCTAGTGAGGGGACCACGAGGAGGAGGGAACGAGATTTGCGAAATGATAGGTTCCACAGCCGCCACCCACGGTGCCACAAGTAGGGCACGCCGTCGTACGGTCGCCGATCACGTCATCACAAAGCACCCGGTGAGGACGTCCACCCATACCATATATGGAAATAAAGCGCTGAATGAACGGATGCCTGCCCGCGGCGGCTGTAGTAGAACGCGCCCACGCGCCGCCTTCCGTGGTCTCCCACTTAGCGAGGTAGTCTCACTTCAACTTATCACAAAATCAAAGCATATAAACAGCTGCGCACAGAATTCGTATTTGGCAGTATGGTAATCCTCGATGACTTCGTTTTGTGAATCTGTGCGCCTTTTCCAGTGGTGCTCTTAATTCAGGTAAATGAGAAGCAACGATGCACTTAAAAATGTCGTGAGGACGACAAGTTCGTGATCAGTGATGCACCGGCAGGCCATGCCTCGCACGCAGTGGCTGCAGATTGGCCTGTAAGTTTGATACACTTCATTTTTCAGGTGTTCCAAGCTCTTATTCTAAATTGCACTTGTATGTGTTCCACACCTACACAAGTAAAAACTGAATGATGTTTACATGTTTCGCTTCAACCACATTTTTTAAAGGCTAGCGGTTACGATAATTTCCGGTTTAAAGACGTTTAATAGCATGGGTTCTCTTGTCTCACACTTGCATATTTTATCCAATGAAGCAAGAATGGTACTGAAAACTTTATTATAAACTTGTCGTATAAAGCTGTATAAAACAAGTTTTCAGTCATAGCAAGAAGGGAATTAACGCTGTTCTCACCTTGTCTTACCCTTTTCTAACCATAAGTACACAGTCTGAAGAGCTCTTCGATTCAGTCCATTATACCCAGCTCAGTCCAGAACTCCAGGCTGATTCAAAATTATTTTATCCACATTGATTTTTTTAAGTTAACCAGTACTGAGACCTTAGAGCCCGTGTGAAGGACCGAGTTCATCAAGTAACTTTTAACGAAATATACCGAGTGGTCTGAAGCTTCCAAAACCGTAATTAAGCGTTTACGCTTGATTAATCACAATTGTATGAACAGGTCATGACTTTGCAGCGTGTGTTTCATGCTGCAGAACACAATAAGGAAACTTTTTTTAAGTACCAAGGGGCAGAGAAGGAACTTACTGCCTTCGCTTGTGAGCTTATGACATTGCCCCTGAAGTTCAGCGCATTGAATCAAATACTTTTGTCCGTATTTTGAGAACCATACATAGCGGCAGTACGATGATCTCTTGTTCCTTGGATAGCAGCGCACCGCGGAAAGGCACCACAGGCTGCGAGCCACTTTGACCTTCCGTGACTTTCTCGGCATCAGTGGAGAGTTGGCAACTGTGCTGTAAAAATAAAACAATAAAGGTATTAGAACACACAACTCTCAGTCGCCTTGAGCTTTGTGGAATCGCTTATGTTGACGACAAAAGACAC
>WOVY01015665.1:0-11745 GCA_013436015.1 Rhipicephalus annulatus
TTTTTCTTTGTGCTGATAGCTTTGGAGAAATGTTTGACCGTGGTGAGAGTGGAGCAAGACTGTCTCCCTGGCGCAAATCTGCTAGCACGTTCGGCTGTTAAAACCGAAAGGTTGGAGTATCGAGCCTCCCGGGAGTGGTGTGTCGCTTTTTTTTCTTTGCGCTGATAGCTTTGGAGAATGTTCTGACGGTGGTGAGAGTGGAGACGAGTTTCCGTGGCGCAATGGCCTAGCGTGTTCGGCTGTTAACCGAAAGGTTGGAGTTCGAGCCCTCCCAGGAGTGGTGTGTCACTTTTTTGTTCTTCGCGCTGACTGCTTTGGAGAAATGTTTGAACGTGGTGAGAGTGGAGCACGACTGTCTCCGTGGCGCAGTTGGCTAGCGCGACCGGCTGTCTACCGAAAGGTTGAGGTTTCAAGCCCTCCCGGAGCGTTGTGTCACTTTTTTTCTTTGCGCTGATACCTTTGGAGAAATGCTCTGACCGTAGTTTGAGTGGGCAGGCCTGTCTCCGTGGCGCAATAGGCTAGCGCGTTCGGCTGGTAACCGAAAGGTTGGAGGTTCGTCCGTCCTGGGTGTGGTGAGTCGCTTTTTCTTTACGCTGATGGCTTTGGAGAAATGTTCTCACGTTGGTGAAAGTGGAGCCTGACTATCTCCATGGCGCGATTGGCTAGCGCGTTCGGCTGTTGACCAAAAGGTTGGAGGTTAGAGCCCTCCCAGGAGCGGTGTGTCGCTTTTTGCTTTGTGCTTATAGCTTTGGAGAAATGTTCTGATGGTAGTGAGAGTGGAACACGACTGTCTCTGTGCCGCGATTGACTAGCGCGATCGGCGTTTAACCGAAGGTTGGAGGTTTGATCCCTCCCGGGAGCTGGGTGTCGCTCTTTCTTTGTGCTGATAGCTTTGGAGAAATGTTCTCACCATGGTGTGAGTGGGCACGAGTTTCTCCGTGGCGCACTTGGCTAGCGTGTACGGCTGTTTACCGAAAGGTTGGAGGTTCAAGCCCTCCCGGGAGTGGTGTGTTACTTTTTTTCTTTGCGCTGATACCTTTGGAGAAATGCTTTGACCATAGTGAGTGTGGAGCACGACTGTCTCCTTGGCGTAATAAGCTAGCTCGTTCGGCTGGTAACCGAAGGTTGGAGGTTCGAGCCGTCTGGAAGCAGTTTGTCGCTTTTCTGTTTTGCGCTGATAGCTTTGGAGAAAAGGTCTGACGATGGTGAGATGGAGCACGACTGTCTCCGTGGCACAATTGGCTAGCGCAATCGGTGTTAACCGAAAGGTTAGAGGTTCGAGCCCTCCCGAGAGCGTTGTGTCGCTTTTTCCTCACGTTGCGCTGATAGCTTTGGAGAAAATGTTCTGACGGTGCTGAGTGTGAAGCACGACGTCTGCACGGCGCAAATGGCTAACGCGTTCGGCTGTTAACCGGAAGGTTAAGGTAGAGCTCTCCCCGGGCCGGTGTGGCGCTTTTTTCTTTGTGCTGATAGCTTTGGAGAATGTTCTGATGGTGGTGAGAGTGGAGCAACGAGTTTCTCCGTGGCGCAATGGGCTAGCGTGTTCGGCTGTTAACCAAAATCTCGAAGGTTAGAGCCCTCCCGAGAGCGGTGTGTCTCTTTTTTTCTTCGCGCTGATGGCTTTGGAGAAATGTTCTGAACGTGGTGAGTGTGGGAATGACTGTCTCCGTAGCGCTATGGGCTAGCGCGTTCTGCTGTGAACCGTAAGGTTGGAAGTTCGAACCCTTCCGGGAGCGGTGTGTCGCTTTTTTTCTTTGTGCTGATAGCTGTGGAGAAATGTTCTTACCGTGGTGAGAGTGGAGGAAGACTCTCTTTGTGCGCAATTGGTAACGCGATTGGCTGTCAACTGAAAGGTTGGAGGTTTGAGCCCTCCCGGGAGCGGCGTGTCGCTTTTTTGCTTTGCGCTTATAGCTTTGGAGAAATGTTCTGACGTTGGGTGAGAGTGAACACGACTGTCTCCGTGGCGTGATTGACTAGCGCGGTCGGCGTTTAACCGAAAGGTTGGAGGTTCGAGCTCTCCCAGGAGCGGTGTGTCGCTTTTTTTCTTTGCGCTGATAGCTTTGGAGAAATGTTCTGACGGTGGTGAGAGTGGAGCACGAGTTTCTCCGTGGAGCAATTGGCTAGCGTGTTCGGCTATTTACCGAAAGGTTAGAGGTTCAAGCCATCCCGGGAGTGGTGTGTTACTTTTTTGTCTTTACGATGATGGCTTTGGAGAAATGTTCTCACGGTGGTTAACATGGAGCACGACAATCTCCGTGGCGCGATTGGCTAGCCCGTTCGGCTGTTACCAAAAGGCTTGAGGTTAGGAGACCTCCAGATAGCGGTTGTGTCTTTTTTTTCTTCGCGCAGATGGCTTTGGAGAAATGTTCTGACCGTGGTGAGTGTGGGAATGACTGTCTCCATAGCGAAATTTAGCTAGCGCGTTGCTGTTAACCGAAAGATTGGAGGTTGAGCCCTCCCGGGAGCGGTGTGTCGCTTTTTTTCTTTGTGCTGATAGCTTTGGAGAAATGTTCTGACCATGGTGAGAGTGGAGGAAGAGTGTCTCCGTTGCGCAATTGGCTAGCGTGTTCGGCTGTTGACCGAAAGGTTGGAAATTCGAGCCTTCCCGGGAGCGGTGTGTTGCTTTTTTCTAGGCGCTGGTAGTTTTGGAGAAATATACTGACGGTGATGAGAGTGGAGCACGAGTTTCTCCGTGGCACAAATGGCTAGCGTGTTCGGCTGTTAACCGAACGGTTGGAGGTTCGAGCCCTCCCGGGAGCTGGTGTGTCACTTTTTTTCTTCACGCTGACAGCTTTGGAGAAATGTTTTGAACGTGGTGAGAGTGGAGCACGACTGTCTCCGTGGCGCAGTTGGCTAGCGCGACCGGCTTGTCTAACCGAAAGGTTGGAGGTTCAAGCCCTCCCGGGAGCGTTGTGTAACTTTTTTTCTTTGCGCTGATATCTTTGGAGAAATGCTCTGACCGTATTTTGAGTGGGCAGGCCTGTCTCCGTGGCGCAATAGGCTAGCGCGTTCGGCTGGTAATCGAAAGGTTGGAGGTTCGAGTCCTCCCGGAAGCGTTGTGTTGCTTTTTTCTATGCGCTGATAGCTTCGGAGAAATGTTATGACGGTGGTCAAGTGCGGCAGGAAATTCTCCGGTGGTGCACTTGGCTAGCGTGTCGTCGGTTAACTGAAAGGTTGGACGTTTGGAGCCCTCCCGGGATCGGTGTTCCGCTATTTTGCTTTGCGCTGATAGCTTTGGAGAGATGTTCTGACGCTGGTGAGAGTGTAGCGCGACTGTCTGGCCGTGGCGCGATTGGCTGTTAACCGAAATGTTGGAGGTTCGAGCCCTCCCGGGAGCAGTGTGTCGCTTTTTTGCGCTGATAGCTTTGGAGAAATGTTCTGACGGTGGTGAGAAGGGAGCACGAGTTTCTCCGTGGCGCAATTGGCTAGCGCGTTCGTCTGTTAACCGAAAGGTTGGACGTTTGAGTCCACCCAGGGGGATGTGTCACTTCTTTTTCTTTGCGCTGATAGCTTTTGAGAAATCTTCTGATGGTGGTGAGAGTAGCAGTACGACTGTCTTCATGGAGCAATTGGCTAGCGCGTTCCGCTGTTAACCGAAAGGTTGAAGGTTCGAGTCCTCCAGGGATCGGTGTGTCGCCTTTTTTTGCGCTGATAGCTTTGGAGAAATGTTGTGACGGTGGTGAGAGTGGAGCACGAGTTTCTCCGTGGCGCAGTTGGTAGCAAGTTTCGGCTGTTAACTGAAAGGTTGGAGGTTTGAGCCCTCTCGGGAGAGGTGTGTCACTTTTTTTTTCTTCACGCTGATAGCTTTCGAGAAACGTTCTGACGGTAGTGAGAGTGTAGCACGACTGTCTCCGTGGCACAATTCGCTATGCGATCGGCTGTTAACCAAAAGGTTGGAGGTTCAAGCCCTCCCGGGAGTGGTGTGTTGCTTTTTTTCTTTGCGCTGATACCTTTGGAGAAAAGTTCTCACGGTGGTGAAAGTGGAGCATGACTATCTTCGTGGCGCGATTGGCTAGTGCGTTAAGCTGTTAACCAAAAGAGTGAAGGTTAGAGCCCTCCCGGGAGCGGTGTGTCTCTTTTTTTTCTTTGCACTGATAGCTTTCGATAAATGTTCTGACAGCAGTGAGAGTGGAGCACGACTGTTCCCGTGGTGCAATTAACTAGCGCGACTCGCTCTTAACCAAAAGGTTGGAGGTTCGAGCCCTCCCGGGAGCGGTGTGTCACTTTTTTTCTTTGAGCTGATAGCTTTGGAGAAATATTCTGACGGTGGTGAGAGTGGAGCACGACTGTCTCCGTGGCACAATCGGATAACGCGATCGTCTGTTAACCAATAGGTTGGAGGTTCGAGCCCTTCCAGGAGAGGTGTGTCGCTTTTTTCTTTGCCCTGACAGCTATGGAGAAATGTTCCGACGGTGGTGAGTTTGGAGCACGATTGTCTCCATGGCGCATTTGGCTAGCGCGATTGACTGTTTACCGAAAGGTTGGAGGTTCAAGCCCTCCCGGGAGCGGTGTGTCACTTTTTTACTTTGCGCTGATACCTTTGGAGAAATGTCCTCACGGTGGTGAAAGTGGAGCAAGACTAACTCTGTGGCGCGGTTGGCTAGCGCGTTCGGCTGTTAACCAAAGGTTGGAGGTTAGAGAACCCCAGAGAGCGGTGTGTCTCTTTTTTTTTCTTCGCACTGATAGCTTTGGAGAAATGTTCTGACCGTCGTGAGTGTGGGAATGACTGTCTCCGTAGCGCAATTGGCTAGCGCGTACTGCTGTTACCCGAAAGGTTAGATGTTCGAGCCCTCCCGAGAGCGGTGTGTCGCTTTTTTTTCTTTGTGCTGATAGCTTTGAAGAAATGTTCTGACAGTGGTGAGAGTGGAACGCGACTGTTTCCAAGGCGCACTTGGCTAGCGCATAGGCGG
This sequence comes from Rhipicephalus annulatus, assembly GCA_013436015.1. Taxonomy (NCBI): domain Eukaryota; kingdom Metazoa; phylum Arthropoda; class Arachnida; order Ixodida; family Ixodidae; genus Rhipicephalus; species Rhipicephalus annulatus. The sequence goes on from WOVY01015665.1 coordinate 4,911, forward strand.
GTGTCACAGAACGAGCGCTAAAAAAGAGCACGCCGCCAAATTCTTGCGACAACGGGCGGAAGAAACGCCGCGAGGTCAAAAGAAAAAAAAAAAGAAAGCAAACGTCCAAGGCTCCCCGGGCGCGCGGTCTCCCCGCGGAAGCGTGGCGTCGCAGACGAACCTCCTCACCCCGCATCGGCGGCCCAGCAAGCCCGCGATTTTTCTAGAACGAACGGGGCGGTGTCATACCGAGTTGAATCATCCTCCGGGGACCGCAGTCGAACCGTCTCGCACCTCTACCCAGCTTTCGCTGCGTATCACGCCGACGAAATGACGAGAACCGTCTGGAATGTCGCGCGCAAGGTATTTAACCGAGCAGCCGAAATGAGAGATCAGGAAAAGACGGAAGTTAACGCCAGAGCGCGTAGGGATTCCGCCGTGTAGTCGGCGAAGGTTTTGTCCGTAGTGACGAAGCAGGAGATGAAGAGGATTTCCAGCTGAGGGGTGAAGGCTCGAGCTACAGGCAAGAGCGTGTGTTTACCGCTATCGAGCGAGGACGCGTGGCAACAGCTGCGTGTGTGAAGCCGACGTGTTTCCGGCGAAGAAGTTTGAAGTTTGGAGAGTGGCCAATGGAAGACGCGAGGTTTCCTGGAAGAGAAACTTCGGGACACCGGAACGGCAACAACGCTGGACTTTGAGTGAGTGATTCTCGGAAGAGTATCATCCAGACTTTTGTTCCAAGAACTTTGGACTGGATAGGTTTTCTATCTCTTTAGTCTTTAGGTGTCTTGGTTGTTCAATGCATGCGACTGCATTGTAGTGCGTATCGTTGTCTGTGTCCGTTGTTTTGAGTGTGGCTGATTGTACCGTGTAGTACGTTGTTTGGTTGGTGACGCATTGTATGTAACTATTGTGGAGTGTGTATTTTTGTGTATTGTTTTCGATCTGCCATTATTGAGAATATAATTTGTTTGTTTATCAACTCTCGGCTCTGACTTGTTCTTTGGGCCACAGCCGGCGTCCGCTGGCGCGCCAAAAAGGACCAATTCAAAATTGTCCACGCTTTCGTGGTGCGGTTGGGGGGCCGATACTTCGGCTCTTGGAATTAGCCCGGCGATCGCCTCCCTAATAAACGGGACCGGTGTGACAATTAATCTGGCGTCCGCGAAACAGCACCTTTTGGTGCACAGTGTGTCCAAAGTAGTGAGAAAGAGCCTCGAGTTGTTGATAGTGCTATCGGAACGATTTTGTGTGTTGTTCAGTGTTCTCGTTAACGAGTGCAGGAGAGTGTTCCGATAGACTGATTTAGGCAGATACTTTTTGCACGCGGCAAGGTTTTAGTTGCGAGTTGCGAGACACAATGGATCTCGAAAAGTTAGTTGCGCTTGGTGAGAAGATGGGTCTTTCCGGCGCCGAACTACGGAAGTGGGTCACCAAGAGGGAAAAAGAAGAAAAAGAGAGGGTCAAAGAGGAAAAGGCAGCTGAGCTGGAAAGGAAAAAGCTGGCGGTCGAAAGAGCCAAAGCGGAAAAAGAAGCTGAGTTGGAGAGAGAGAGGTTGGCAGCTGAAAGGGCAAGGGAAAAAAGAGAAGCGAGGGAGCGACAGCTGAAGGAAGAAAGAGAGCAGCAATTGAAGTTTGAGCTGGAGAGAGAGAAGTTGGCAGCCGAAACGGCGAGAGAAGAAAGAGAAGCGAGGGAGCGACAGCTGAAAGAAGAAAGAGAAGCGGAGATGGCTGAAAGGGAGCGGCCGCGGCAGCACGAGATGGAACTCGAGCGGCTCCGTTTGCAACAGCGAAGTGAAACTCCCGTCCAAGCTAGAGTGGAAAGCAGCGAACGGGAAGGTCATGGCTTCCGCTTGAACCCAAGCAAGCTGCTCGTAGCGTTTGATGAAAGGAAGGACGACCTTGACGCGTACCTTCACCGATTTGAGACGATTGCGAAGAGCCAGAATTGGCCGGAACATCAATGGGCAACTGCTTTGAGTACTTGCTTGAGTGGTGAAGCGCTCAGTGTGTACGGTAGGCTGACGCCGACCGATGCAGCCAACTACGCAAAGGTGAAAGCTTCTTTGTTGAAGCGATTTAGATTCACTGTGGAAGGATTCCGGGACAGATTTCGGACAGGAAAGCCAGCTGACGGTGAGACGGCTACGCAGTATGCTGCCCGACTTTGCCACTATTTCGACATATGGATTGAACTTTCAGGGACAGTGCAGGAGTACGATGAGCTTAGAGGTTTGCTAATTAGAGAACGATTTCTTACTAGTTGCCACCCAAGCCTGTCGCTGTACTTGAAAGAGAGGAAGGCTGAATCACTCGAAGGAATGCTTGAATTGGCTGAACAATTCTTGGAAGCGCAAGGTGGAACTAATTTGGCCAAGGTCAAGAAGGAGTGTCCCGATGATTCGAAGAAATTGGCTCCCGAAGACAAGAAGCGTGCACCAGAGAGCATTCCGCGATGTTTTCTGTGCAACCGAGTGGGTCATCGCGCGAAAAACTGTCGAACAATCTTTACGAGCCCTACGGCAGTAAAATGTTTTAAGTGTGGTCAGACTGGGCACAAAGCAGATGCATGTCGAAACGGAGCGAGTCAAACCCACCAGGTATCCTGTGTGCAAGCAGCACCGAAATCCGATAATAATGCCGTCACCGACGGATTCGTAGAATTGAAAAATGGGGAGAAAATTCCTATTGTGGGTGCTGTAATGTCAAAACAGCCAGCCGGTGTTACGAAGGGAATGCCAACCCTGCCTGGAAAGGTTGCGGGCAAGAAGAATACGGTTCTAAGAGACACCGGTAGCTCCACGGTTATCGTGCGAAGAAACTTGGTACGGGAAAGTGAGTTAACCGGCAGAACGAAACCGGTTTGCTTAATTGACCGTACAGTTCGGATGCTTCCCGAAGCAGAGATTGAGGTTGAAACCCCATACTTCAGCGGGAAGGTTACGGCTCTATGTATGACGACCCCCCTGTACGACCTTGTCATCGGAAACATCGACGGGGCGCGAGGAGCGATTGATCCGGAATGTTTGGGAGAAGACCCTAAGATAGAGCCCTCGCCAACCCAGCGACCGCGAGATACAAGGGAGGAGCCGCCCGTGACGGATCTCACTAGAGCCCAAGGTGAAGCCGCGGCCCAAGAGACAGCGAATGAGAAGATGATCGTGTTGAATGAGTTCACGGGCCGAGCAACTGGACTTACGTCGGCACGACCTCAACCGACCGACAGGGTAAAGGAGACGGAGTTGGCCAGCCGGGCAAAATGTAGAGGCATGATCAAGCGGGTACATAAACAGACAGGACCCGTCGATTGTAATGACGCGTTAACGGTGTCGAAAGGGACAACGATGGCTGAGACGACGCCTCAGATATCATCGTTAGAAAGGGCTCGCCGAAAAAGAACGAGGAAAAACAAGAAGAGATCGAGCGAGCACCGCAAGAAAGGACGCAAGCGCAGCTCAAAGTACTCAGGATAAGTGCTGAGGTCAAAGCAGAATGTGTTTGGCAGTGTTGAGTGCCATATGTTGTGTTAATGTTGTGGTATCCTGTGTCACAAGTGTCGAAGTGTTGTGCTGTGATGTGATGTATAGTATTGTACCATTGTTGTAGTGAGAGAACTTTGTACATTTGTATTATTGGGAATGTGTGGTGGAGCGTTGTACTCATGTGCTTGTGGTTGTGTTTTCACGTGTTGTGTAATTGAATTACAATGTACAATTGTATTAAGTGATCTATTGTGAATGTGAAGTGTCATGAGCGACGGATTGTGTTACAGTCTGTGAGAATGTGTGGTGACTGTTCGCGCTCGTTTGTGTGGTTTTGAATATTATGAGATAATATTCTTAAAGTGGGGGGCAGTGTCACAGAACGAGCACTAAAAAAGAGCGCGCCGCCAAATTCTTAGCGACAACGGGCGGGAGAAACGCCGCGAGTTCAAAAGAAAAAAAAGAAAGCAAACGTCCAAGGCTCCCCGGGCGCGCGCTCTCCCCGCGGAAGCGTGGCGTCGCAGACGAACCTCCTCACCCCGCATCGGCGGCCCAGCAAGCCCGCGATTTTTCTAGAATGAACGGGGCGGGGTCATACCGAGTTGAATCATCCTCCGGGGAGGGCAGTCGAACCGTCTCGCACCTCTCCCTAGCTTTCGCTGCGTATCGCGCCGACGAAATGACGAGAACCGTCTGGAATGTCGCGCGCAAGGTATTTAACCGAGCAGCCGAAATGAGAGATCAGGAGAAGACGGAAGTTAACGCCAGAGCGCGTAGGGATTCCGCCGTGTAGTGGGCGAAGGTTTCGTCCGTAGTGACGAAGCAGGAGATGAAGAAGATTTCCACCTGAGGGGTGAAGGCTCGAGCTACAGGCAAGAGCGTGTGTTTACCGCTATCGAGCGAGGACGCATGGCAACAGCTGCGTGTGTGAAGCCGACGTGTTTCCGGCGAAGAAGTTTGAAGCTTGGAGAGTTGCCAATGGAAGACGCGAGGTTTCCTGGAAGAGAAACTTCGGGACAGCGGAACGGCAACAACGCTGGACTTTGAGTGAGTGATTCTCGGAAGAGTATCATCCAGACTTTTGTTCCAAGAACTTTGGTCTGGATAGGTTTTCTATCTCTTTAGTCTTTAAGTGTCTTGGTTGTTCAATGCATGCGACTGCATTGTAGTGCGTATCGTTGTCTGTGTCCGTTGTTTTGAGTGTGGCTGATTGTACCGTGTAGTACGTTGTTTGGTTGGTGACGTATTGTATGTAACTATTGTGGAGTGTGTATTTTTGTGTATTGTTTTCGATCTGCCATTATTGAGAATATAATTTGTTTGTTTATCAACTCTCGGCTCTGACTTGTTCTTTGGGCCACAGCCGGCGTCCGCTGGCGCGCCAAAAAGGACCACTTCAAAATTGTCCACGCTTTCGTGGTGCGGTTCGGGGGGCCGATACTTCGGCTCTTGGAATTAGCCCGGCGATCGCCTCCCTGATAAACGGGACATGTGTGACAGGCGGTTAACCTAAAGGTTCAAGGTTCGAGCCCTCCCAGGAGCATTGTGTCGCTATTTTTTCTTTGCGCTGATAGCTTTGCAGAGATGTTCTGACGGTGGTGATAGTGTAGCGCGACTGTCTCCGTGAAGCAATTGGCTAGTGCGATTGGCTGTTAACCGAAATTTTGGAGGTTCGAGCGCTCCCGAGAGCAGTGTGTCGCTTTTTTTTCTTTGCACTGATAGCTTTGGAGAAATGTTCTTACCGTGGTGAGAGTGGAGCACGACTGTCCCCGTGGTGCAATTAGCTAGCGCGACTCGCTGTTTCCAAAAGGTTAGAGGTTCGAGCCCTCCCGGGAGCGGTGTGTCACTTTTTTTCTTTGCGCTGATAGCTTTGGAGAAATATTCTGACGGTGGTGAGAGTGCAGTACGACTGTCTCCATTGCGTATTGGCAAGCGCGTTCCGCTGTTGACCGAAAGGTTGAAGGTTCGAGCCCTCCCTAGATCAGTGTGTCGCCTTTTTGTGCGCTGATAGGTTTGGAGAAATGTTCTGACGGTGGTGAGAGTGGAGCACGAGTTTCTTTGTGACGCAATTGGCTAGCGTGTTCGGCTGTTAATCGAAAGGTTGGAGGTTCGAGTCCTCCCGGGAGCGTTGTGTCTTTTTCTAAGCGCTGATATCTTTGGAGAAAGGTTATGACTGTGGTGAGAGTGGAGCACGAGTATCTACGTTGCGCAAAGGGCTAGCGGGTTCGGCTGTTAACCGAAAGGTTGGAGGTTCGAGACCTCCCGCGATTAATGTGTCACTTTTTTTCTTCGCGCTGATAGCTTTGGAGAAATGTTCTGACGGTGATGAAAGTGGAGCACGACTGTCTCCGTGTAACAATTGGTTAGTGCGATCGGCTGCCAACTGAAAGGTTGGAGGTTTGAGCCCTCCCGGGAGCAGTGTGTCGCTTTTTTTTCTTTGCGCTGATAGCTTTGGAGAAACGTTCTGACGGTGGTGAAAGTGGAGCACGACCATCTCCGTGGCGCAATTGGATAGGGCGTTCGGCTGTTAACTGAAGGGTCGGAAAAGTTTCACCAACAAGCCCACATCGCCACTCTTGTCGAAAGGTTGTAGGATCGAGCCCTCCCAGGAGAGCTGTGTCGCTTTTTTTGCGGTGACACCTAATAAAAAATGTTCCGGCGGTGGTGACAGTGGAGCACGACTGTCTCCGTGGACCATTTGGCTAGCGCAATTGGCTGTTAACCGAAAGGTTGGAGGTTCGAGCCCTCTTGGGAGCGGTGTGTCTCTTTTTTTTCGCACTGATAGCTTTGGAGAAATGTTCTGACCATGGTGAGAGTGGGAATGACTGTCTCCGTAGCGCAATTGGCTAGCGCGTTCTGCTGGTAACCGAAATTTTGCTGGTTCGAGCCCTCCTGGGAGTGGTGTGTCGCTTTTTTTCTTTGTGCTGATAGCTTTGGAGAGATGTTCGGACGGTGGTGAGAGTGTAGCGCGACTGTCTTCGTGGCGCAATTGGCTAGTGCATTTGGCTGTTAACCGAAATGTAGGAGGTTCGAGCCCTCGCGGGAGCAGTGTGTCGCTGTTTTTCTTTGCGCTGATAGCTTTGGAGAAATGTTCTGACTGTGGTAAGATCGGAGGAAGACTGTCTCTGTGCGCAATTGGTAACGCGATTGGCTGTTAACCGAAAATTTGGAGGTTTCAGCCCTCCTGGGAGTCGTGTGTCACTTTTTATTTTGCGCTGATAGCTTTGGAGAAATGTTCTGACGGTGGTGAGAGTGGAACACGACTGTCTCCGTGGCGCGATAGGCTAGCGCGATTGGCTGTAAACCGAAATGTTGGGGGTTCGAGCCTTCCCGGGAGCAGTGTGTCGCTGTTTTTCTTTGCGCTGTTAGCTTTGG
>WOVY01015666.1:0-34491 GCA_013436015.1 Rhipicephalus annulatus
ACAGGGGAAGTTTATTTGAACCATTGGAATATAAATAAGAAAGAAAACTGGGTGAAAAAAATAACCAGCCGTCAGCTGGAATCGAACCTACGACCTTCCAATAACGCGTTCGATGCTCTAACTAGTGAGCTATCACAGCGGCCTTCCCTCCATCCACTTTTTTAGGTTTATATGTGAATTTAGAAGTAGGACTGTCCGTCAGCGCCATCTCTAAGCCAATCGACGAGTGTGAAACACTCTTTTATGCGCATTTGTGGCGTCACGTAGCACGTGAACTTATTACGAGCGGGCAGCTGATTAATAGTCCTTCGTATAAAACCTAGTGACACCAAGTCTGCCAGTACGAGACCATCGTTAAAGAATAAGAGAAAGAAGTGTATAACTAAGAGGTCGTTTTTCCGTGTTTTGACACAATATTAATGAGATCTAACAGACAGTAATGCCAAGGAATGTACAAGAAAAGTTATTAAAACCAATGAACTTTAAATAAGAAAGAAATTGGGTTAGAAAATAACCATCCGTGAGCAGAAATCAATCCTACGACCTTCGAAAAACGCGTTCGATGCTCTAACCACTGAGCTATCACAGCGGCCTTCCTTCCATCCACTTTTTTTGCGTTTATATGTAAATTCAGAAGTAAGAGTGGCCGTCAGCGCCATCTATAAGCCAAGCGACGAGTGTGAAACACCCTTATGTGCGCATATGTGGCATCACGTAGCACGTGAACTTATTACGAGTGGGTAGCTGATTAATAGTCCCTCGTGTACAACCTAATGACACCAAGTCTGCCAGTACGATACCCTCGTTATTGAATAAGGGAAAGAAGTGTATACCTAAGGGTTCGTTGTTCCGTGTTTCGACACAATATAATGAGATCTAACACACAGTAATGCCAAGGAATTTACAGGGGAAGTTATTAGAACCAATGGAATATAAATAAGAATCAAAAGTGGGTGAAAAAATAACCAGCCGTCAGCTGGAATCGAACCTACGACCTTCCCATAACGCGTTCGATGCTCTAACCAGTGAGCTATCACAGCGGCCTTCCCTCCATCCACTTTTTTGGGTTTATATGTGAATTTAGAAGTAGGAATGTCCGTCAGCGCCATCTCTAAGCCAATCGACGAGTGTGAAACACCCTTTTATGCGCATATGTGGCATCACGTAGCACGTGAACTTATTACGAGCGGGTAGCTGATTAAAAGTCCCTCGTGTACAACCTAATGACACCAAGTCTGCTAGTACGAGACCCTCGTTAATGAATAAGGGAAAGAAGTGTATACCTAAGGACTCATTTTTCCGTGTTTTGACACAATAATAATGGGATCTAACAGACACTAAGGCAAAGGAATGTACAGGGGAAGTTAATAAAACCAATGGAATATCAATAAGAAAGAAAAGTGGGTGAAAACATAACCAGCTGTGACCTCGAATCGAACCTACTACCTTAGAATAACGTGTTCGATGCTCTAACCACTGAGCTATCACAGCGGCCTTCCCTTCATTCACTTTTTCGGGTTTATATGTGAGTTTAGAAGTGGGAGTGTCTGTCAGCGCCATATATAAGCCAAGCGACGAGTGTGAAACACTCTTTTTTGTCCATTTGTGGCGTCATGTAGCACGTGAACTTATTACGAGCGGGCAGCTGATTATTAGTTCCTTGTATACCACCTAATGACACCAAGTCTGCCAGTACGAGACCCTCGTTTATAAATAGGGGAAATAATTATATACCTAAGGGCTCGTTTTTTCCGTGGTTTAACACTATATTGATGAGATCTAACGGACTTTAATGCCAAGAAATGTACAGGGGAAGTTATTAGAACCAATGGATTATAAATAATAAAGAAAAGTGGGCGAAAAATTAACGAGCCGTGAGCAGGAATCGACCCTACGACCTTCGAATAACGCGTTCAATGCTCTAACCACTCAGCTCTCAAAGTGGCATTCCCTCCATCCACTTTTTTGGGTTTTTATGTGAATTTAGAAGCAGGAGTGTCCGTCTGCGCCATCTATAAACCAAAGGACGAGTGTAAAACACTCTTTTATGCGCATATGTGGCGTCACGTAGCACGTGAACTTATTACGAGTGGGCAGCTGAATAATAGTCCCTCGTATACAACCTAATGACACCAAGTCTGCCAATACGAGACCTTCAATAATGAATAGGGGAAAGAGGAGTATACCTAAGGGCTTGTTTTGCCGTGTTTTGACACAATATTATTGAGATATAACAGACAGTAATGCCAAGAAATTTACAGGGAAAGTTATTAGAACCATTGGAAGTAAATAAGAAAGAAAAGTGGGTGAAAATTAACCAACCTTGAGCAGGAATTGAACCTACGACCTTCGAATAACGCGTTCGATTCTCTAATCACCGAGCTATCACAGCTTTTTTTCTTTAATGCCTGTCTTGGGTTCGCGTAAACAACACACATATTAACAGACAATTTCACAACACAATCCAAAACATTGTAAAAACCGTGGCTCAAATCCTGTGGCCACGCATCTGTTAAAATGTTTTTATCCTCAATAGTAATTCGTCGCGCGGCAACCACTCTGGAGTAAATTCCTGCAACTTTTGTTCATCCACAAAATTTCTTATATGTTCTTTAAGAATAAGAGAAAGAAGTGTATAACTTTCAGTGCGAAGGAATGGGTTGTTGACGTCTCTAAGGAAACAAAATCGATTGTCTGAAAAACAAATGCGACAAGCCCAGTCCTCCATTTCGCACCCGAAGGAATAAATAGGTTCGACTTGATCTTTTCAAACACGGTTCCCACACGAAGACAGCGAACACACGGTGAAAGTTTTGGATGTTTACCGTTGAACACTGTAAGACTTGTAAGATATACCGAATTTTACTCACTAAGAGTATGTTGCAAATATTAGCTTTAGAAAACATATACCAATTCCAGCCATTCCACTGGGTGGGTGCTCGTGCATCTACATCAAAGTGCATGGCTGCCATCCTGGATTTCCAAATGCTATGAAGAGCCATAAGCATTATCATATCTAATGGGGTACCGTCGTCACTTTGTATTTGCAAATAGCGGATGCCATGTGCATCAAGGGGGAAATCTTTTTTCATCGTGCGCTGGAGCACGTCCCGAAGACAGACAGCATCCCAGCAGTCAAGGAATACAGGCTCAATTGTCTCCTCCTTTATGCATATTATGCAATGCGTGCCCCAAGGAACGTAAAACCCCTTTGCAGCCATCCAGGTTTTGACGGTCAGCGTACCGGTATGTAATTTAAAAAAGAAAATCTTAGCACCTGGTGGTATTTTCATCGCCTTGACGCGCTTTAGTACAGTGTGGCCATGGCGTACATTCTAAAGAAACCGATACAAAGGCACTGGTAAAAACACATCACATAGGTCCTTGTACAACTTTTTACGTCGGACTTGACTCAAGTATTCAAATGAAAACCGCACTGACAGAAACCTACAAGGAAGCACAACTTCGCGGAGAAAGCCATAAACGCCACCAGGTACGCTGCAGGTTGATACAACCATGTCAGGCAAGTTTTGCCGCAGGCGAAGTTCACAGACAGTGCGAAGGAATGGGTTGTTGACGTCTCTAAGGAAACAAAATCGATTGTCTGAAAAACAAATGCGACAAGCCCAGTCCTCCATTTCGCACCCGAAGGAATAAATAGGTTCGACTTGATCTTTTCAAACACGGTTCCCACACGAAGACAGCGAACACACGGTGAAAGTTTTGGATGTTTACCGTTGAACACTGTAAGACTTGTAAGATATAGCGAATTTTACTCACTAAGAGTATGTTGCAAATATTGGCTTTAGAAAACATATACCAATTCAAGCCATTCCACTCGCTCACTCTTTCCCGCAGGTTATCCCCTTGGCTCCTCCAGTACGACTCGCTGTCTTTGTAGCATTCGAGGGGGGCACCCAAGTATTTCACCGGTGTCGTAACAAACCTTATGCTGGCAAAACTGTCTTGGGTTTCTGCCCAGTCACCGTGCTAAAAGCCAAGGCATTTTTCTCAGTTTACAGCGCTGCCACTTGCAGCACAGAAGTTAGTAACGCATTTGACCGCATCTGCTATGCTGTCAGAGTCCGCGCAAAAAATGGCAATATCGTCCGCATAAGCCAACAGCCGGACTTCAACCTCGTGCAGCTTAAACCCACGGACACAGTCATTCTCTATGACACTCAACCGAAAGGACTCTGTGTACAAACAAAACAATAGTGGTGAGAGAGGGCAACCCTGACGGACCGAACGCTTGACTGGGATGCGCTTCCCCACCACCTTGTTAACGATTAGCCGCGTTGAGCAGTCTCGGTACGCCATGGCATCCCCCTCTTTGATTATTTTCTCTAAATTCACACAATCTAGGATACACAGCAGAATTTCATGAGGCACCCTGTCGAAAGCCTTCTCGAAGTCGATTTGCAGCATTGCCACTCACGCACCCATAGCGTCGCAACATTCGAGGATGCTCCGTGCTGCGTGTATATTAGTGAGGATAGTTCGACCTTTAATACCGCACGTCTGATGCGGCCCCACGAGCTCCGTAATGACTGTTTGTAACCTTTTGGCTAGGATTTTCTCGAATATCTTGTAATCTCCATTAGTGAGGCATATTGGGCGGTAAGAAGTTACTCTGCTCAGTGCAACGGGGTATTTCGATTCTGGTATAAAAACAGCGTGAGATGATGAAAAGGGCGGGGGTAATATTTTCAGCTCGAATGCCTCATTATAAACGTTGGCTAAGACTGGTGTTATTTCTTACTTGAAACACTTATAAAAGGCGGAAGTCAGACCATCAGGGCCAGGCGATTTCCCCGGATGCATACTTTCAGTAGCACTGTTAATTTCCTCTTCCGAAATGGGTTCTTCTAATATTTCTTTTGTATTATTGTCAAACTTTGGCATCGGCGGTAAAAATTCTTTTTTTAAAGCGATCGACATCAACTGAGCTGGCGGCGAATAAACCATTGAAGTGCTCAAAGAAAGCACGCCCGATAACATCTGCGACATCGCTGAGTTCACCCTCGTGTTCACTTTCTGTTATCTGATTACGTCGTGCATGCCACTTTTCTGAGCCCAACGCCCTTTTTGAAGGTGCTTCTGCCATTATCAGTCGCTCGGCTCTTGCCCGAACCATAGCACCGCAGTATGTTTCGACATCGAACCGCTAAATTTTACATTTCAATGCGCGAATATCTTCAATAAACATGCCGGGCATTCTACATTCTTCGAGGAGCAATTTTTCCAGGTTTCTGCGCATGTGCTTTTCTTCTGCTCCTTTTTCTCTGCTTATAGCGCTCGAGCGCTCCAAAGCCTTCAATTTAACGACCTGCTTGAAGTTCTCCCATTTTTCTCTAAACGTCTTTTTACTGCGAACTTTCATTTCTTCAACTTCCGTCATTACTTCCTCCATAAATTTTTCATCACTCAGATAATTTGAATTCAATTTTAATAGTTGCCACTCGAAGGCCCTTTTCGTTTCTTTCGTGCTAGCTACTACAAAGCTAACCAAGCAGTAGTCACTAAATGAAAGGGCGTTAACACGGTATGCCTTGCAAAGCGGTACCAATTCAACACTCACGTACGCACTATCTAGTCGGGCATGGCTGGCTGCCTGAAAGTGGGTGTACTGCATAGTCCGGCCACCACCGAGACATTCAGCCACATCCTCCAAACCATGTTCTTTTACTGTATCGCTTAAGACAGTGGTACTTGCATCCCTGTAATGTCGTTCGCTAGTTTTGTCTTTGGCTGAAAGGATGCAGTTGAAATCGCCAATAATGATAAGGAGCCTATTACATTTGGTATACTGCTTTAGTTGTTCGAAAAATATGCGTCTTTAGTCAGTGACAGTCGGTGCGTACAAGCATATTACACGCCATTCCAAACCCGAAAACAAAAGATCACAAACAATGAGCCGACGAGACGGACATGACGTTAATTAGCTTCTATTTTAGCACCCAGACTCTGACGAACAACACGCAGCCGGAATAAGTCCCTATGGCATGGCTAACTATAGCAGAATACCGCGGGAAAAATTGGTGCACCATGCCCCCAGTTTCATCGTCGCCATAGACTTTAGTCTCTTGGACTGCCAGTATGTCAAGGTCGGGGTCACTTACTAGTCAATAAAGCTGACATTGTTTTCTCCGTGAGGCCAGGACACGCACATTTAAAGTGGCCACACGGATTGAATTTGCTCTTTGCACCATTTTAAGGCTACGAAAAACCCAGGGGCAAGGCGCTTACCTTACAACTGCAATTTCCTCCTGAACGCCTTGTCTCAGTACAGTCCTCAACGTGGCGAAGGCGGCGTTTCCACCGTCTTGCGCTCCGTCGAAATGTTTGGCCGTGGCCGAATGAGAGGCCGCCGAGCGGGAGTCGTTTTGGCCGGTGGTTCGTCCGGCGAGGCAACAGTGGTGCCCTTGTCTTTTTTCCCTTCGTCACGGGGACGCTTCCCCGTCACAGTGCCACTGTCGCTTTCAATCCCAGTCACCGGTTCCGCCTCGGAGGGGGTCTCGTCTGCTGAGCCAAGAAACGTGTCGCCGGAGCTGCTTGCATCCACCTTTCCAGTGCTTTCCCCTACGCCTTCATATGGAAGCCCGGCGTCGGGCTTACCTGGTGCTTCACACACGCCCTCTTCTTGACAGCATGACGACCCATCTTCCACAGCAGAGTTTGGGTTAACTCCTGTTGTTTCTTCCAAGTCTGCTTCGTCTATGAGGTGCTCCAGTGCGTCACTTTCCTGCGCTGGTCCGGTCACACTGGCATATGTCTTCGCGCAGTCGTCGTCTTCGTGACCGAAGCGGCGACAACGACTGCAGCGGCGTACTCGGCAGTCGCGACGTATGTTACCGGTACTCTTGCACCGTAGGCACAACGGTGCACGGCCCGGAATGACAACGAGTGTCAACTTTCCGGCAATCTTGAGCTGGTGCGGAATGTCATCCACCTTGACGTCGGAGTGCAGCTTTAGTCCCACAGACCGCGTCGTTGAGCCCTTTCCAGTGATGCCCGATGCTCGCCACTTCTCCCGCTTCACTTCGAATACTTTCCCACAGGGAGTCAAGGCAACATGCACGTCTTCATCGGTCACGCCGTGCAGCAACCAGTGAAGCTTCAAGCGAAGCTCGCGGTTATTTGCGTCAATAAGCAAACATGGGTGATCCTTTACCTTCACATCGACGGCTGAGAGCAACTTCCGACCAGCCTCAGCACTCGTCAGTGTCACAGCCCATACTTGGTTCATTTGATACGCCCCTAACGCCAAAACGTCGTCGAGCGCACCAATCTTGGCCAAAGGGTCCCGGTAATCTTCGACGCGGTAAGGCCGGGCTCTCGGATCACCATGCATGTAAACGGTATTTGCAGCGATACGTCCGCAAGGCAGATTGGGCAAAATCACCTGATAATCGTCGGCGCTAGGCGCAAAAACTCTGTTACCGCGGCCCGTTCGGGCCGCTGAAACCTCTCCGTCGGAGCCGAATATTGCGCGACCGTATCGCTCGAAAGCCGGAAGTGGAATCCGCTGAGCTATCACAGGAAACTTCCCTCCATCCACTTTTTTGGGTTCATATGTGAATTTAGAAGTAGGAGTGTCTGTCAGCGCCCTCTATAAGCCAAAGACAAGTGTGAAACACTCTTTTATGCGCATATGTGGCGTCACGTAGCACGTAAACTTATTACGAGTGGGCATCTGATAATAGTTCCTCGTATACAACCTAATGACAACAAGTCTGCCAGTACGAGACCCTCGTTAATGAATAGGAGAAAGAAGTGTATACTTAAGGGCTCGTTTTACTGTGTTTTGACACAATATTAGTGAGATCTAAAAGACAGTAATGCCAAGGAATGTACAGGGGAAGTTATTAGAACCAATGGAAGTAAATAAGAAAGAAAAGTGTGTGAAAAAATAACAAACCGTGAGCATGAATCGAACCTACGACCTTCGAATACCGCGTTCGATTCTCTAACCTCTGAGCTATCACAGCAGACTTCCCTCCATCCACTTTTTTGGGTTTATATGTGAATTTAGAAGTAGAAGTGTCCGTCAGCGCCATCTATGAGCCAAAGACAAGTGTGAAACACTCTTTTATGCGCATTTAGTGCGTCACGTAGCACGTGAACTTATAACGAGCGGGCCGCTGTATAATAGTCCTTTGTATACAACCTAATGACACCAAGAGTGCCAGTACGAGACCCTCGTTAATGAATAAGAGAAAGAAGGGTATACCTAAGGGCTCGTTTTCCCGTGTTTTGACACGATAATAATGAGATCTAACAGACAGTAATGCCAAGGAATGTACAGGGGAAGTTATTAAAACCAATGGAATGTAAATAAGAAGAAAGAAAAGTGGATGAAAAATTTACCAACTGTGAGCAGGAATCGAACCTACGACCTTCGCATTACGCGTTCGATGCTCTAACCACTGAGCTATCACAGCGGCCCTCCGTCCATCCACTTTTTGGGTTTATCTGTGAATTTAGAAGTAGGAGCGACAGTCAGCGCCATCTATAAGCCAAACAACGAGTGTGAAAACACTCTTATGCGCATGTTTGGCGTCACATAGCACGTGAACTTATTATGAGCGGGCAGCTGATTAATTGTCCCTCTTATACAACCTAAACACACCAAGTCTGCCAGTGCGAGACACGTCTGCCAGTCTCGCACTGGCAGACTTGGTGTCACTTGAACGTCAAAAACTACGTGTAACTAGAATAGTAATTTCATAAATTCATCGTTTGATAAACTTTTTCTAGCACTGACCTCTGTAGCTGTGGGATATTTTCAACCTTCGCTTTATTTATGATGATCCTCGCGCGTAGCCGTGTAGTAACAGCGAAGCGTCAATCTCGTTGTACGCGCCAGTGTTTCTGTTCCGGTGCCTCAAGTCTGTTTCAGCCGCTCCTACCAGCGGTCAACTACTGTAAAAGTCTCTACATTTCACCACGAAGTGCGCGTACGTTGTGAAGTAGTCGAAAGGTACGGGACCCTCATAATCAGTTTGCTTCAAGGTGTTCGAAAAGCTCCGACGACGCGAGAGTTGAACTAAGCGCCGAAGGCAACCGTCGACTGTTTGTCTTCTGCTTGTCATCTGATTGTCGTCTGCTTCGCATGATTGATATGTTGGGTTTAACGTCCCAACAGCACAATATTATTATGAGAGACGCCGCAGTGGAAGGATGCGAAAATTTCGACCACCTAGGGTTCTTCATATCGTCTGCTTCTCCTGTAAATACATGCGGTGGGTGCGAATCCTAAAATATGCAATACTTCAGATATTTTTTTTAATTTACACACTTTATTATTTCCTTTTTTATAAACATCCAGCAGTTTTAAAGTGTTTTGTTTGAACTGAAATTGATTTTCTTGTTCATTGTGCTTTAAACATGGTCATCTCTCACGCAGATTGCGATGCGCGCATCACGATAGTCTTGATTCCGATCACGCCTGATCGTGATTAAAAATGACCACGTAGCAGCACATAATATGGATCGTGGTTAATCGGGATCAACACTGATCGCAATTATAAGTGCCTATGTGACACCAGTATCACCTATGTTCCTATTGAATTATTTAAGCTTTTGTATCTCCCTTGCTTTCTGAGATAAACATCGAGTGCTGCACTGTGCTCGAATAACAGCCACAGGGACTAGGCATTTGTTTGCTATTTATGTCTTTTAGCGGGTCTAATCGAAAAGGCTCGATACATCTCAAGCCCAAGGCCGGAAACACACTAGATCACGTGCTTTCGTGGTACGCTGCGTTGATCCCGCCAAATTGCTAGGCTAGGGCTGTTGGTCGACCTTCGGTCTATGTGCTTTCTGTCGCGGAGTCTTATTCCAACGCTGCCATACAGTTGTTTCAACCGCGGTTTACAGGCACCAAAAATCCAGGATAGAGATGTCGAGGCAAGAGGAGGTTTAACTAAGTATAGAGGATTTATTTATATTATTTACATAACAGGAGCTCTCTGGTCTGGTGCTCTACAATAAAAGGTCGACTTTGAAAAGCTCTTAATCGATCAAGCACATTTAACACACACACAGCAGCCCGCGAGGGCTCCTTTTAAAGAGTCTCATTTCACCAGGTCCCCAGATCAGGAAATCGGTACACACTGCACTGTGCAATAAAAGGTCCTAAAACACGAACGAGTGTCATTATGCTGGGACCGCTCTCAACATACACACATACAAAAACCAAGCACGTGTATAGTCCGGGGTATGCTGCCTCCTCCGACGATTCTCGCTTGCAGCGAGCGGATAAAAAAACTAGTGTGTCATCTCGCCGCTCGGGCCGACCATCCACGCTTTTTCGAACGGGGGTCACGGGCAATAGGCGCCTCCGAGCGACCATGCCTGAACATCTGAGGCTGATTTGAGCGTCGGCGGCCCATGAGTCAGAGACTCAAAGCGTGGTAGTCCAACGTCCGCAATGGCACACGCTCGGCATTGTGGCCTTTCCTGGTGCACTTGGGCGTCACCTTTTGCATTTCTGTGCCGGCCTCGTCGACAGTAGTGCTCTGTCAAAACAAAACGCATGGGCGAGTATATGAAAACAACAGGGCGTCTTTACGCTGATCCTTATTTCCGCAAATTGAGGCGGGAGCCTTTCTTCTCTTCTGGCAGCCGTGGTAAAAAGGGTGGCTCGCCTAATGCCACAGTGGATATATATATATATATATATATATATATATATATATATATATATATATATATATATATATATATATATATATATATATATATATATATATATAGAGAGAGAGAGAGAGAGAGAGAGAGAGAGATAGAAGCTCAAAGTACCTGCAGTACACAAAAAAATGTTTTGCAATTATTTGGAAAAATTGGCAGATCCTAAATTCAGTGGAAATCGATGATATGCGAAGCATGAATATGGAAGGTTGATATGTCACTTTAAAACCAGCACAAAGCTACGAGGTGGCCGAAAATTTGCGGTAGATAACTTCCATGGCATCATTATTGTGTTTCGACCTTCGTCGTCTATTCTCGTCACATGATACAAAATTTGCTAGCAAAACAGCTGCCAGCGCATCATGAGCATGGTATAAAGTCATGTTCTTACATGACACGCATGTTATTATTATTAAGTTTGCACTAGCCACATTGACAATGTTGATAGACCATTTCGCCACCCAGCGGAATTTGGTAGCGTCCTCTCGAGGATGATTAGTAGGCAGACACTCCCAACGCTTTGTTTGGTGGTGCTAGCCTCAGTGTTGACACGTTAGCAAGAAACGAACACAAAGCACTTTGTATGCTTCGTGAATAAGTGAATATATCGCACCGTCTGTGACACAATAAATCTGATTCAATCTTCTGAAAACGCGAAGTTTTTGTAAAAAAAAGTGGCAACTTGCGTTTTCGAATATAGCTCGCAGAGTACACCTATCCACTTCGCCAGATTTTCTGCAGCCACGTTGGATGATTGAATGTTATCCTGTGACCTTTGCAGTTGAAATTGGCCTTGTTTTACGTGCGTAAAGCATTGGTCAGTGTTTTGTAGTGCAAGAATCGCACTGCATTCATTGTACGCGGAAAGTAGTGCAGGCTGGCTAGTTGCGCTTCCAAACCTTGGCCTGCGCAGCACCGCTTGTTTTTTACATTCAATGATAGATGACACCTCACTGCAAGCGATTCCACTCTTGCCTGGTATCAGAATGAATCATTCTCTGCACCCCCAGATAAACGTGGTGAGTGACGCCGTGCTGGGAAGTGTTTTCTGGCGACGCCGTGTCGGTGTAGGGCGTGGTAAATTACACGATGTGCCTGATATAGAAGTCATTTGGCAGGAGAATCCCTAAGATCACTTGCAGCAGTGATGTTCGAAGAAATCGTCTTGACGTCGTTGATTTGTTACATGATGTAGATGGTTGCTAACGTACTGAGAGTGACAGCGACGATTAACGATCAGCTGCTAGCTCACGAGCAGCGAGTGGCACTTCACGTCCACTCAAGCGTTATTATTTTTTTCACGCTCATAAGGCATTATGATTGTAAATATTGTATAATATCCTTCTGCGAGCTAAAACTAAAAGCGTAGTTTTTCTTGTGCATTCCATGTCGCCCAATTACAGTGGATATTACGGAGTGCCACATGCTGCGAGCACGCTCATTCAGCGAAACGAAATGGCTATAGCAATGAAATATGCAGTTACGACTACAGTCCACCCTAATTTCTGCTGCACTTCACTTGTGCCGTTTGAACCACGTTGTTGTTCACCAAATTTTCAAAACTTTCATGTTTAGAAAAGTGTACGCGTGTCATTTCGTCATTTCAGTTACCTTGTTTAGATCGCGCTTATGAACGCTGCAACATCCGACTGCAGTGAATTGCTAACTGTTTAGAGTCTGACCATGGCTATGACACAAGCGCAACCTAATGAGCAGGTGAAAGCTTTTGTTCTATTGAAGAGCCAGCTGCGTGGTGCTCACAGGGCAACAAATGAAGATGACGTATTATGTTTGCAAACCATCGCTACGTTAACCTTTTGAACGCCGCACTATGAAGCAACAATAAAAAAGTGATAATTAGTTTGGTAATTCTTATTAGCCTTTTAAAATACCTATGACGAAAATTCAGCCACATTTATAACTAAGAACGTTTTTTTGCATGTTTCATTAGTGGAACATTTGCGTTTTCCATATGCGAAACACAATGTTTGTAAAGAACAGCGTTTATTGACTTCTCTATCTGGTTTTCTTACTCGCGGTAAGTGAAATTTTATTTAGCGTCAAGCAAAGTGCCTTCAAAATATGAGTATTGTTAAGAAATTTGCAAACAAATGGTTTTTTCTTACGACTGGCTTTACTACAGTCAGCAATTATCAAGCCGTGGTACGCAGCAAAGCAGTTTTTGTGCAACCGCTTCTTGCCCTGTTGACACTGATTTGTTGTATTCTTCTTGCATTCAGCGCATCTACTCTGAGACGCTGAGATGATGTAGTGAGCACCCGTTTTCCTTTACTCACGTCTTGGATGAACCCGAGCACTCGGCCGCACAGTTGGTTTGAGCTTCAGCTGCAGCAATGACATGGTAACGTCCCGTCGAAATGCAATATGTGTCATGGCGGCATCGGTTCTCTTGTGAAGTCCGCAGTGGAGGAGTCATTCTGCGACAACAACCATGTTGAGACCATTGCTGAAAAGATTCCACGACCATTTATTGCTTTGTACTTTTGGTCGATAGCTGCCGAGAAGCCGGTCTATCACATCTACACCCCTCATGCTGTCATTGCATTTCTTGATCAAATGAGGTTGAAGAATGTGCACCTTCTTGTTCTAGCGTCGTGAGAAGCGTTTTGTACTTCAAAAACTCTCGTGGCTTAGGTGGTTCAAACAAACGCTCATGACAGCATTGTCATTCCACCTGCACGTGTAGACCACCCCGTCACACTTGTAGTGGAAAGATCCTCCTTCTTCCTTTCCGACGTCTTCAAGGCTCTTCAGTGGACAACCACCAGTTCTAGTATCTCGCGCAGTCCTTGTAGCTTGAATCTGGCCCCTAGTCAGCGAGTTTCTTCAAGAGGCCGTGCGAAGTTAAGAAGATGTCGAAGTAGATTTCAAGTTCTTCAGGGGCTTGGAGGACCGACGCTATGTTGCTAACTACCCTGAAGCCGAAAGGGGTCTTATCATCCTTCTCACTTTTGCTGCAGTATGTATCAGTTGCGTAAGGGTATCCATTTGGTGAGCACATCATCCAGATCTTGCAACCAAATGAAGTGAATTACCGTGGATAACTATTTTGCATGAGTGTGGCCGTGATGGAGCACCAGTGACTCACAGATGCTAGCGTTCTTATGGAATACTCTAAATTGGTGGTAACAATTGGAGATTTCATCGCAAAACGGCTTAATCTTGTCCATCTTCTTGCTTGCAACTGAGTATTGTCAACCACGTGAAAGAACCTTTTGAGCTGCAGGAACCCATTTCGGGACATCACTGTCATTACTATTGACGCACAAAGGTCTTCTGGAGTGCTCCAGCGCGAGTCTTGTGACGGAACAGAGTGGTAGCCACTGAAAAGTAAGAGACCGAAAAAACAAACTGGTGTCCGCTCCTTTGATGTCCATCTTTTCAACTTTTCGTAGTATCTTGCTGCCAATTAAGTCAGGGAATCAAGATATTCTGGAAAAATAATTATCCACAATATAATGAAAGGGCTCATGTTCTCAAGTTCCGGCACAGCCTCTAGCAATAAAGCAGGATTGTCACTGGAAAATTAATAATAAATTTATCATGGTCACCCCAAGTTGATGCATGAGCGTGCTTTGAGGTTTTTGTTTTCCAAGCCTTTGTTGAAGATTTTCGTGCTTTTGCAGCAGTCTTTTGCCTCGACGCTGGTCATTTTTTGTGGCTCAGAGCTCGAAGGCCTAGTTGGAAATTTAACATCTTCATCACTGCGTCGCATAACTTCAACGAGCCCGCATACATAATCCGAAATGACTTTAAAAAGTCATTTTCATTCGCGTGTTTCTCATCAATAATATTGATATCTTCATCTTCAACAATCCAAAACAGAAAAAAATAACAAGGCGAAACGCTAGTGCGCGCCCATGCTGTTTTTTGACTCTGTGAATTGCCAATATTCTAAAAAAAGAAACATTCAAATGAAACTCTCGAACCTGGCAACTGCAGTGCCTTTTTATTTTTTTATTTTGCCACGTGATGCCGCACAATAGCTCTATCTTTTAGTTCTGCTTTGCTCACTGCAACGTTAAATTTTCTTGCAAAATAATGCAACAAGCGTCTGGTGGAAAGAAGCGCAAATTATGCCCGTTTTTATACATTTATTTGAAGACTCTACAAGGCTTTATATAAAAAATTATACTTTTTACATTTTCTCGAAGCATCGGTGAGTACGAGAAAAATAAATATAAGAAACGCGCTATATAGATAAACACTGAAAAAAAATTGAGTTTCATATGTTCTAATTTTGAAACATTGGCAAGTAAAAGGTAATAAACATTTGGTCCTGGAGTGCTATGCAGTATGGCCCGAGCTTCTCGGGCAGACGAGTTCGCTCCGAGCTCACTCTGCGGAGGCCATGGCATGAAGATAGTGTGGAGCGCGTGATAGCAGCGTTGATAAATATGGCTTCAGGAACGCGCATGGCGTCGGAAACGCATGTGTAATATTTGCGGCAGTTATGAAAGAAACTCCGCGTGCGAACACGTCAGCGCCCCCACTCAGTCAACATTTTAACAGTGCAGTGACGTCAGCGTCATTCTCACGCTATCTTTTTGCCAACTCAACAGGCGCCTTCCCAGGCCTTTTCGTGGGCGTATGTGCTCTTTCGGACACGTGTTTTCGTTCTACCTACAGCATGAAAATGTCCACTCTCGAAGGCAGCAAGGGTGAACACTGTTAGGAATTCCGCTTTGATAGCGTGCCACCGCTCCCACCACTGTTAGGAATTCCAGTTTGATGGCATCCCACCATTACCACCACTGTTAAGAATTCGGGTGTGATGGCATCCCACCGCTGCCACCACTGTTAGGAATTCGCTGTGTCGCGATGGTAGCAGTAGCCGAAAGCAGTGGAACGGACGTCACTGAAGCATTCCTTCTGAGGCGGAGTGAGGGCCAATCGTTTTGAAAACAGCAACGTTTACTGCAGCAGGTTATAGTTTGTACAAAGTGGGCCAGCACGACGAAGTCGGATGGGCCGAAGTCCTCACACTGGGCTGGCACGGCCATATATAACCATTTTGGTCTTTTCTCCGAGACCAGTTCCCGGTGCTTGGTGAAGGAGAAGCCTTCCATGAAAACTGCACGTGGCATTTTGTGACATGCTTTGGCGGAGAAAGCAGAGCTTTCCTTGGAACTGCACGTGGCTCGCCACCCTCTGCAAAAAGGTGGCGTGTGGGAGGGGGAAGGAGTTTTTGCTGCAAGTCTGGGTGGCATGGCTCGACTCCTCTGTTTTCGTTAAAAGTGGCACTGGGAGGAGGGGGGGGGAAAGTTTGCCAGAACTGTGCTCCAGTCGCTCTGGGAAAAAGTGCTCCCGACTGAGGACGATGCTTCTGGCATAACAGCACGCCCACCACCAGACAATGCATACCGGAGTTTTGAGGCGTCTAACCGGCTCGGAAGGAGGGATGCTGGTTGACCATTGAGAACTATAGCTGTTTTCTTCTCTCCGCACGTGGGGACTTTCGCAGCCATGCAGAGATTCACTGGAACGACGGAGTCGAGCACTAAGCCAAACCACTCCGGCCCAAGCAAGTGCCCTTCAAGAGCCGATGAAATCGCCAGACCAGCAGAAACGAAAATATTTCCATGATATTAGGCTGAGCAAAAAAATAGCATCACGAGCAACGTATCTCAAAAGGAATACGAAATGCGGACACAAATTTAGCTGAGTGTCAGTGCATGACACTGCTAAAAGAAACGTTGCGTTTTTTTTTCAAGTGAATCTCAATTGTGACTTAGGCAGATTATGGGCAATTGAAGCTGCTTAGGTTATTCAATTAGGCCCCGAAACTACAATTTGGAATACCAAGCACTCCTCGATCACGCATGTTGGCGTCGCTCGCAAGCGTAAAACCGTTAAACATAACAAAATCATTCGATAAGCTCTCGCTCAAGCGCTCAGCCAATGAGCATCCCAACAAGATAAAACACGCTTGAAAGAATAAGTAAATAACACTGAAAATTGAATTCGCGCTCGGTACACAAAAAAAGTTGAAAGTTATCTTACACTTACGCGCATACTATGATGATGATGAGTGGTTTTCAATGGCGCAAGGGCCAATTGATGGCCCAAGAGCGCCATTTCAATAGACTAGAAATATGAACAATTAATGTTATGATGCGTGGCTGTAAAAGCACCTTCAAATTCTTCGCGCTGACGCAGGTAAAAACATAGAAGCATTAAAATCATGACATGGACGTGGACTATGTGCAAGAATACTAAATGACATGACGTCGTGATAGTTAAACAGTGACGTAGTTGCAGCCACTGTGGCAGCGACCTCTCTTCTGAAATCGTGCTACGAAGCGCCTGAATGTATGACATTAAATGTATGTACATATGTTAAAAACGCCAGCAGTGATTTATGAGGAAAAAGGGGTTCTCTACCGATTAACATTGATGGGTGCAAGGGTATCTGTTGTCGGAAGGGATATAAAAAGTGCTTTTTTCTAAGAGAATCTAAATCACTGGATTGGACAAGGATGTGGAGAACCGTGAGCGGTTCTCCACAACTCTCACACAATGGTGCATCGCCACCAGACAGAAAGTATGAATGTGTCGAGTGTGTATGTCCTATTTGTAGTCTTGTAAGTGTGACTTGTGTGTAGCGTGATCTGTATAGTGTTGGCCAAATTCCAAGTCTCGGTTTGACAACATGCAGTTTGTTTTCTGTCTGCCGATCCCATAGGCGCTGCCAGCACGCCCTGAGCTCCCGTATTAGAAATCAAATCAATCAAATCAAATCATAGTTTATTTACATCCTGAAGATGTGGGCAAGCTTGGGCGAAAAGCGAAACAATTCGCTTGAGGAAAGCCCTAGCCCCCATATACAAGGCATAACAGTAGAGACACACAAAGATGTGAAAACGTTATCAGAAAACAAACTAGCGCGTTACATACATGAAAAAAAAATACTAACACAGATACTCTCACGGAATCATACCAGCGCGTTACATGAGAAAAAAAAGAGAAAGGAGTAAAATGTTTAATGTAACATCTTAAACCTTTGTTTCTACAATATTTATGACAACAATGATACAGGGTATGTGTAAATGTTCATGCCGATAGTCAATCGATAGAGATAATGATTTGACCCAACAATTTATTCAAAAACAACAGGCAAACATCAAACAAACAAAAGCAATGTAAATATATCTCTCTTCATACAGTGCAGCAAATATTTTTTTTACGGTGATTGGTTACAGGAAGTGTTTTTTAATATGACTTATACTGCGTTTCTCTACTTCTATTTCGCTTCTGAGGAGAGTATTTAGCAAGTGAGCAAACAATACTGTAACATTTGTCGTCCGTATTCAGTTCGGCAGAAAGGTATGTTCCAGAAATGGTTTCATATCAAGCGCAGGGACAGCAACAGATGTATTGGCGCCAGTGTTGTCTTCGGCAGATGCGGCCAGCTGATCCGCCAACACGTTTCTAGCGATTTCGCGGTGCCCCGGCACCCAGTAGACTACGACATGCCATTTAAGAGCGTATATCGTGCATAACAGAGAGTACAAGGACACAAGGACATGATTTTTATGTTTTCGCAGAGTTTTCAGAGCCACCACTACGCTCAGCGAATCTGTGTATATTACCGCATGTTGTAGTTGCAGTTTCTTAATATGCTTGACAGCCACAAATACCGCGTGAGCTTCTGCTGTGAAAATGCTTGTTTCGGAGTGTAAAATACCGAAATTGAAGAAAGATAGGCCAATAGCTGCATAGGACACACCAGTGTGAGACTTCGAAGCATCTGTGAAAAATTCTGAGCAGGTGTACTCGTGTTGGAGTTCGAGGAAATGCGTGCGGTTATGTACAGAAGATGCGTGTTTAGTGACTTCCATGAAAGATAGATCGCAGTCTATGACTTGCCACTTACATGGTGGCAGATATACTGCAGGAGCCATCAAACATTGTTCTAAAAGTGAACAGCTGTTTCCTCAGCAAGCCTCCTGACACGAAGTGAGTATGGCTGTCTCAGCGAAGGACGGTTATTGAACAAGGTACAGTTGGGCAGATCATTTACTGTGTAGTGAGCGGGATGTTCCTCATCAACGTTAACCTTGAAATAGTATGTAAAAGACAGGTAACATCTCTGCAGATGGAGCAACCATTCATTTAATTCTACGTACAGACTCTCTACGGGGCTAGTTCGAAAAGCACCCGTAGAGAGACGCATGCCTAGATGGTGGACATGGTCGAGAATCTTTAAGGCTGATGGTGTCGCAGACTGATAGATTATAGCACCGTAATCTAAGCGCGTGCGTACGAGGCTTTTATATAGATTCGTCAGATATTTCCTGTTACTGCCCCACGTAGTTCGTGATAACACATTCAAAATATTCATGGTTTTTACACATGTCTTTTAAATAATTCATGTATGGGATGAAGGTTAGTTTTGTGTCTAATATTAGGCCCAGAAATTTATGCTCTGACTTCACAAAGAGACGTTGACCTTGCAGGTCAATCTCGGGATCGGGATGAACACCCCTCTTTCGGTAGAACAAGATGCATGTACTCTTCTGCGCGTTCAGTTTAAAACCATTTTCATCTGCCCATTGAGATACCTTGTTCAAACCTATTTGAACCTGATGATCACACACTGAGAGGTTACAGGACTTGAAGCTGACCTGCACGTCGTGAACATATGCACAGTAAAACATATTTCGTGGTATAACGAGGCGCAAAGAGTTCATTTTCACTATAAAAAGTGTACAACTCAATACCCCTCCTTGCGGCACTCCTGTTTCTTGAACAAATGTACGGGACAACATAGTGCCCACTCGAACACGGAATGTCCGATTAGACAGGTAACTTTCGATTATTTTCAACATTCTGCCCCACACACCTAGATGTGACAGGTCTCGGAGTTTTCCAAAGCGCTATGTAGTGTCATAGGCCTTCTCCATATCGAGGAACACTGACAAAAAGAATTGTTTATGAATGAAAGCATCACGACTTTGTGACTCAATACGGACAAGATGGTCAGTAGTGGACTTAGCCTCTCGGAACCCGCCCTGGTAATGGTCAAGCAGTCTATTGGTTTCAAGAAAATGCATCAATCGTCTGTTCAGCATTTTTTCAAAAACCTTGCAAAGGCAACTTGTCAATGCTATGGGCCTGTAGCTTGATGCTAAAGATGGGTCCTTGCCCTGCTTAATAATTGAAATTATGGTAGCTGCTTTACAGGTGGAAGGGATCTAACCGGAAAACCAAACGGCATTATACAAGGAAAGGAGGGCTTTTTGGGTTTCAGGAGGCAGACGTTTGAGCATTTCGTATATACTACGGCCAGAGCCTGGGGTAGTTTTTTTACAGCAGTTCAATGATGCTTGTAACTCAGCTATGACGGAAGGTTTATTGTATACCTCATTGTTTGTGGATTTGAATTCTATTTTCTGTTTTTCTATTGTCGCTTTGTATTGTTGAAACGCTGGACTGTAAAGGGACGAGCTGGAGACCTGTTCAAAATGTGCACCAAAGAGTTCGCTCGGTCTTCCGAACCATTGCCTTGTGTGCTTACTAGAGGAAGAGGATGTTGTTCTCGTCCTACTACCCTACTGACCATTTTCCAGACTCTTGCTTCATGTGTATAAGTATTGATTCCTGTTATAAACCTCTGCCAGCTCTCCCTCCTGGCTTGTCGACGAATTCTCCTTCCTCGGGACTTGCTGTTTCTAAAATGACAAGATTTTCAGCGGTCGGTGAGTCTCGAAGCAGTCTCCATGCTTTGTTTCGTTGTGTGCGAGCGTTTCGGCATTCGCTGTTCTACCAGGAGACTCGTCGTTTTCTGCCCAGTACAGATGTTGGCGGAATGCACTTAGCTGCAGCTTCAATAACAAAAGCAGTAAAGTATTGTACAGCTGCATCTAAGCTAGTACCGCATATGTCAGTCCAACTTAAGCTAGCAGCCTTGTAAAAGTGGTCCCAATCAGCTTTTCCTATCAGCCATTTGGGAAACTGTGGAGGACTTTCATTTGGTACTGCTGAGCTCAGAACTACAGGATAGTGGTCACTTCCAAAAGTATTACTAATGACTTTCTAGTGAAGTAGTGGAAAAAGCGATGGAGATAGAATGCTTAGGTCGATTGACGAGTAGGTATGGTTAGCGAGGCTACAATACGTTGCCTCTTTCCTATTGAGGAGACCCACGCCAGAGGAAAAAAGAAACTGTTCAATCAGATGACCTCGTGCATCGCAGCGCGAGTCACCCCACAGACTGCAATGTGCGTTAAAATCTCCAAGGAGAAGGTACGGTTCTGGAAGTTGATCAATTAATGTCTGCAATTCTTGTTTTCTAACTTGGTGCTGAGGAGCTATATAAATAAAGCAAATTGCGACCAGTTTATTCAAGATAACGGCTCAGACGGCTACTGCGTCAAAAGACGTCTGAAGTGGTAAATGTGTACAGGCAGTTCCTGGATCCACAACAATGGCAACACCACTGGATGACG
Source organism: Rhipicephalus annulatus (assembly GCA_013436015.1). NCBI lineage: Eukaryota > Metazoa > Arthropoda > Arachnida > Ixodida > Ixodidae > Rhipicephalus > Rhipicephalus annulatus. Next base: position 21,168 of record WOVY01015666.1, read on the forward strand.
TGACTGCATCATTCCGAACCTTTCGAAACATGGCGTAATGGCGTAAAAAGTTTATGTGTTTCGGTTTCAGGTGTGTCTCTTGTACAAACAGCACTTTTGGTGTATATTTGTGTAAAAGTTCTTGAATATTGTCGAGGTTTTTCAGCAGTCCTCTGACGTTCCTCTGTAATATATGTGTCATTTTAATCTGTGTGGTGCTGTGCGTACAAAGGTGTTACCTTACGTTACAGGGTCCTTCGGAGGCCCTGTATTCATAGTCTTTCTTTTTTTTTCATGCGCTCCAAAGAGCTGCGCCTCTCCTTCGGCGTCTCGGGCGCCGGAGGAGTCGTACTTGTATCCATCGCCTCTTGTGAGGTGCTGAATGCTGCCTGCTCGGCAGGCACTTTAACAAAACTTTCGGGCCTAACTGCGCTTGCAGTGGTCCGAGGTCCCGCAGACTAGGGAGTCTGCTGGCCATGTTTGTTAGGTGGCGGAGAAGTACTGGCTGCTCCAGCCAGGGGCGCTTGTGGCCCGCCCGCAGTCTCACTCTGTGTGACTTTTGCGGGCACGGAAAGATGCGGCGTGGCGCCCCGGCACGTCACATCGGCGAAAGAGGGACTGGACTCATGGATGGAGAATCGTTTACGTGCTTCTTGGAAGGACAGACTGAACTTCACTTTAATCTCAAGGATTTGTTTTTCTTTCTTCCAGATAGGGCACGATCTCGAGTAGGCAGCATGGTCTCCTTCACAATTCGCACAGCATGATGTGTTTGAAGTACACGTGTATGATGCGTGCTCGTTAGATGCACGTTTTGTGCAAGTAATGCACCCTCTGCAATATTGTGATCCATGTCTGAAGCGCTGGCACTTGAAACATCTGCGAGGGTTTGGCACATTGGGCCTGACACGGAGCTTGCAGTAGCCAGTTTCAATTGAATCATGTGAGTCACTGGTACCAAAGGTGATGTATATGTCTTTTGTGGGCGTTTCCTTTTTGTCTTTTTGTATAATTATTCTTTGGACTTTGACTACATTCTGGTCTTGCCAGTCTTCTAATAATTCACTTTCCGACAGTTCTAGCAGGTCGTCATCAGAGACCACGCCGCGCACTGTATTCATTGACCTGTGTGGGCCCACTGAGACTGGGACATCCCCGAACGCTACCAGTTTAGGTAAGTTGTCGTATTGGAGCTTTTCGCGAACCTCCAAAAGGAGGTTGCCGCTTTCCAACTTCGTTACACGATATCCCCGGCCGATTGCTTCAGTGAGTGGTTTTGAAACAAGAAAAGGTGAGATCGCTCGGACTATTTTGTTCTCTTTTTGGCAATGCACGACATGAAACTTGGGGAAGGACTGCTTTGGTTTAGAAAAAAGAAACGGTTCTTCGGTGCGCCACCTTTTCGCGCGGCGATCAGGAAGAGGAAAGAAAAAGTTGGCCATATAGATTGCGTACAATTCGTCGGCGATGGTGGCCACTCACCACCGAGCCCTACAAGGGGACGCTACAAGGTTGAATAGTGAATACTTGGAGACGCCAGCCATGCATCACCGCTATAAGCGAATATAACTATGCAAGGTTGGGTAACTACACATGGTTAACCCTCGCCGCCACAAAATTTGGAAGTAAACGGAAGAGAGAAGATGACAGGATAAATAAAAAGTGAGAGATAAAGACGAAGAAGTAGGTAGAGAGAGATAGAAACGGCGACTGCCGATTTCCCCTCGGTGGGTCAGCCCAGGGGTGCCGTCTACGTGAAGCCAGGGCCAAAGGGGTGTGTTGCCTCTGCCAGGAGGCCTTAAAGGTCATATCACCCGGCATCGGCTCAACCCCCAGGATCCCCTTTTCCCCGGACACGGCAAAGCCACGCACGGCTAGCCATGGGAGGGAGCCAAAACTCCCCCGTTAGCTCGGGTCCATGGAGTCACTACACAGCAAACGCCTACTTGCGCAGGCACCCCTGCGGGGTGACGTGCATACTAACACGTAATGCCAAACACAGAAGGTACTTCTAGCAGAGGCCTTTACTCAGCCTTCTCGGCTAAAGTAAACATTGAAATATTAAGAAAACAAAATAAATAAAACACACATATGGTTACGAGGCAGTGGGTATGGCCCTACCGTCATAGATGAATCGAAGAGAAAGAAGCGAACTCAGCGCGCGAAAGGCTGGTAGCCCTGGTGGTTCTCACCTACTCGTAAATATTGGAAATGCACTCATTTCTTCCTTCCATGTGTTTGTAATCTCCGTAACAAATTAGTGGACGTGCTGGGTTACGAAGCGCCATAGAACGGAGCTCCGCAGTGGTCGTCAAATTGGAGTTTCCGTGATGGAACACGGGACTGAACCCATCCACGGCAACGCCTCCACCGGCCCCATCCCCACCCACGTACGTGCTGACGCATCCGGAGCATCCAGGAACGTTCTGTGGTGTGGACGAAGTTGATGTCGACGATTGGATAGCCGACTACGAACGTACCAGTGCACTCAACCGGTATGACCCGACTCTCATGTTGGCCAACGTGCTGTTTTACCTGAAAGGTACGGCCAAAGTCTGGTACTAGAACCATGAGGAGGAGATTGGCAGTTGCGACACCTTCAAGGAGAAGCTTCGCGACTTATTTGGGAAGCCCATCGGTCGAAAAGCGGCTGCGAAGAAGGAGTTACGTGCTCTATACGTACTCAGACGTCCACAGAGCCGTATATCTTGTACATACTGGACGTGCTGGCTCAATGTCGTAAAGTCGACAAGGACATGTCGGAGTCTGATAAGGTTGGCTACGTTCTCAAGGGGATAGCGGACGATGCCTTCACCTGCTAATGTGCCGGAACTGTGTGACCGTCGATTAAACTATTCAGGAATGCCGGCGTTTTGAACTGGCTAAAAGCAGGCGCATTTCAAGATCATTCACTCGACTGCCGAACACCGCTGCGACGTCCTCCTGCGAAGATGGACTGAACTCTCGTCGGCAGTCTTCACTGGCGTCTGAAATTACGCGAATGATCCGGCGTGAGATTGAAGCAATTACACCTGCTCTTTCCACCAACGGCCACATTCATTCGCAAGTATACCTCAGGTTTGCTTGGTACAGTCGATTGTGCGAGAAGAACTCAGCAATTTGGGCTTCGATGTGCGCGCGGTTGCTCAGTCTCGACCAAGTAGCTTCTGTTCAAGCTCGCCGCCTCGTCCCAAGTCACCGCCCCAGGAACGGCCTTATCCACGCTCTTGCAATCCGGCCGAATGGAGAACTGCGGATGATCGTCCGCTCTACTTTAACTGCCGCCGCATAGGTCATGTCGCACGGTATTGCCACAACCGCTGGTATTCATCCCGAACACCGTATAACACTGCTCGCCGCACCAACAGCTACCACCTTTTCCAGCCCCCTGTGCCGATTACCGACAACTACCACCGCCTTCCACCCTACGCCTTCGATGCCCCTGATACGCAGCGCAGCTGCTCACCGTCGCCTCGACGTCATCGGTCTCGTTCGCCGCCTGGATGTCACCCGGCGTCCCCTTCTCCTCTACGACGATGCCCGACCTGCCCGCTCAATTCCCACCAGGGAAACTAAACGGCGCAGCTCTTAGAGGTGAAGCTGCATCCTCGATACCGACCTCAAATCCTCTCCTCGTACTGCCAACACGACGAAATTTGATCGACGTCGACGTTGACGGCCTGATCATTTCTGCACATATTGACACCGGGGCGCATATTTCTGTGATGAGTGCCCGACTTCGTCGCCGCCTGAAGAAAGTGCTTACACTAGCTGCTCCTGGCATCATACGTGTCGCCGACGGAAGAAGTATTGCCATCACAGGAATGTGGAACGCACGCGTCCCAATCACCGATCACCCCACATCTATTCTCTTTGCAGTTATTGAGCAGTGTCCCAATCACCTGATTCTTGGATTGGATTTCCTGTCCACTCATGCCGCTTTCATCGACTGTTGAATCGGCGTCCTCCAACTTGAACTGCCTCGACTTGGGGCTGTGCCATCCTCACAGTCCCACCGCTTGTGCGCTGTTGATTATGTTCGGCTGTCAACGCAAGCCACCACGTTTGTGGCCTTAACGATATCACCAGCTCTTCCTGACGGTGACTACATAGTGTCTCCAATAGAGGATGTACTTTTGGCCCGAAGTGTTGCTGTGCTGCATACCATTGCGACTATTGTAGACAACTACGTTCAGCTTCCGCTCCTCAACTTTAGTAGTTCGAGCTAATCTCCCGTAAGGTATTTCGTTAGCCCATGTTTCCCCACTTGATGCATGTAGTATCGTGGCATTAGGCCCTGAAGAGTGCTCGTCTCCTATTGGAGCCATCTGAGCAAACGCACCTACCGATGAAATCACGATGATGATTGCCCCTGATCTTCTGCCCTGTCAGGCTGCGCAACTTTACTACGTTGTGACCACCTACCTGAGATATTTTCAACATCGATGACCGCCCTTTAGGTCAAACGTCCGTAGTGCGTCATCAAATACATACCGGCGATGCTAGTCCTGTTATACGGTGACCGTACCGTGTTTCCAAGTCCAAACTCCAGATCATACAAGGAGAAGTCAAGAAGATGCTCTCCAAAGTAGTCATAGAGGCCTTTTCAAGTCCATTGGCGTCACCTGTTGTTTTAGTCAAAAAGAAGAATGGCAGTTGGAGATTTTCCGTTGACTACCGTGCCTTGTACAAGATAACCTGCAATCCGCTGCCAACGAATCGACGACGGCATCGACTGCCTTCATGGCGTGCAATACTTTTCATCTATAGATCTGCAATCGTGTTATTGGCAAATTTCTGTTGACGACTTAGACCGAGAAAAAACTGCCTTCGTCCCACCAAATGGCCTTTATCAGTTGAAGGTTATAACTTTCGGGCTGTGCAACGCCCCGGCAACGTTCAAAAGCATGTTGGACTCTTTCCTCCGTGGTTATAAATGGTCCATCTGCCTTTGCTACCTCGACGATGTGATAGTTTTTACCCAACGTTTGAAAGCCACCTAACTCGTTTGTCGACCATTCTAGCCGTCTTCCGTCGAGCGGGGCCCCAGCTGAACTCGAAAAAGTGCAATTTTGTGGCCGACGAGAAATCCTGGTCCTTGGTCATCGCGTAAGTTCTGCTGAAGTCCAACCGGACGCTGACAAGATTAGCGCTGTGAAGAACTTTCCTCTACCTTCTTCGATCAAAGTTGTTCGCTGTTTTGTGGACTTATGCTCGTACTTCCGACGTTTTACACGCAGTTTCGCTACAATTGCACGACCACTAACTGATCTTCTCAAAATGAACGTGCCATTCTCATGGGGCCAAGACCAAGCAGCTGCGTTTGCCACACTGATCGACCTGCTCACTTCACCTCCAATACTGGCTCACTTCGACCAGTCCGCGACGACTTCAGTTCGCACAGACGCCAGTGCTCACGGCTTTGGCACCGTCCTCGCTCAACACCAGACAGGCCAAACGCATGTTATTGCGTATGCCAGCCGCCTTCTCTCCACATCTGAGCGAAACTATTCGATAACGGAGCGCGAGTGTCTTGCGCTGCTCTGGGCTTTAGGGAAATTTCGCCTCTACTTGTCTGGCCGGGAGTTTTAAGTTATTACGGACCACCACGCTCTGTGTTTGTGGTCATCGCTCAAGGACCCAACTGGTCGCCTAGGTCACTCGGCTCTACGTATTCAGGAGTATAACTTCGACGTAAATTACAAGTCGGGCAAGTGGCACCAAGATGGCGATTTTCTCTCGAGCCATCCGGTGGACCCTGTTAGCCTTGCTGTTCATGAGAGCGATTCTTGTGTGCTCGCCATATCTGGTATGCGCGATATCAGTACACAGCAGCACCGGGACGCGACCCTGAAAGCGGTCATTGAGCGAATATCTTCAGGACGTTCCAACCCTTGGCTCCGTTAATATGTCCCCCGCAACTAAATTCTGTATCGCCGCAATATGAAGACTGATGGCCCGGAATTTTCGCTAGTTATTCCTCGACACCTACGTGCGACCATTCTTCAACATCTGCATGGTGCTCCGACCTCAGGACACTTGAGGTTTCACGCACCTGTCACCGCGTGCGGCTACGGTTCTTTTGGCCTGGCATGTATAAATTTGTGCGCCGCTATGTTGCTGCTTCCGAGCGCTGCCAGCGTCGCAAACGTCCTGCTATCCGTACGGCTGGCCTGCTCGAACCTATCGACAATCCCCCAGAATCATTCTTCCGCGTTGGTCTGGACTTGCTCGGTTCTTTCCCGACGTCCGTGTCAGGCAACAAATGGATCGCTGTCGCAACTGACTATGCGACCAGATACGCAATAACTCGTGCCTTGCCAAGTAGCTGTGCTACAGACGTCACAGACTTTCTACTGTATGACGTCATTCTGCGGCATGAGGCTCCGCACCAGCTTCTCACGAATCGTGGCCACTGCTTCCTCGCAAAAGTTATCGGCGAAATTCTCCGTAGCTGCTCTACTGAACATCATCTTACTACTGCCTACTATCCGCAGACCAACGGTCTCACGGAGCACCTCAACCCAACTCTTACTGACATGTTGTCCATGTACGTCTCTTCTGATCACCCTGACTGGGACGCAACGCTCCCCTACGTTACATTTGCACACAATTCGTCAAGGCATGACACCACCGGCTATTCTCTGTTCTTTCGTCTGTACGGCCGCAACCCTGCGTTGCCGTTCGACACATTCCTTCCTTCTGATACCACCGAACCAACGGTGTATGCTCAGGACATTGCTTCTCAAGCCCACGTAGCCCACCAAATCGCGCACACTAGGCTCACTGCTTCTCAGTCCTCACAAATAGTCCGCTACGATGACTGGCACTTGACGTTGACTACCCTGCTGACTCTCTCGTCCTGCTTTGGACGTCGCATCGACGTAAAGGCTTGTGCGAGAAGCTCCTTCCACGATACACCGGGCCCTACAAAGTTCCCCGCAAGGTCACCGACGTCGACTACCTCATCACTCCCGTTCAACCACACTCGTCTTCTGCCACACTACCTACTGATGCTGTTCATGTGTCACGACTAAAACGGTACAATACTGCCAGTCCTGATTGACTTAACGGCGCCGTGGCGGCGCTTCGTCCGCGGGGGGTGATGTTACGAGGCAGTGGGCATGGCCTCACCATCGCAGACGAATCGAAGAGGAAGAAACGGACTCAGCGCGCAAAAAGCTGGCAGCCCTGATGGTTCTCACCTATACTTGTAAATATTGGAAATACACTCATTTCTTTCTTTCGTGTGTTTCTAATCCCCATAACAATATGATTGTCTACTTATACAATGAAAGGAAAAGTGAAAATTGCTAAAATTCAGATAGATTCTTCGCTCAACAACGGATGACAAAAATAGAAAACGTCATTCGCAAAACTGAACACAATTTACAATCTTGGTATTGGCGAAGCGGCACTGTCTCAAACGAACTCCAGAGAGTCACGCACTCCACGGCTTTCGAGGGTTGCAGTTTGGACAACGGGACGACAAACCAACCTGTTTGCCGAACTCAGTAGCAGTGACTCTAGACGCGCAGCCGCTGAACTCGAAGGAAGGTGAATCTGCGCTGCTTTGTTTATCTTTCCTCTTCCACCATTGACTCTATCGCCATCCCGGGGAACGACAGCCTGTATTACACGTCAGGCGACGTCATGCTTCCCCTCGTAATTGCTTCTAAGTGGCACTGAAAATTGTAAGACCTGGCGAAAATGTCGGCGTCCTCATTTTCTTTAAAGTCAGTTTTTCTCAACGCGCTGGCCGCGCAATCTCAACCTCCGCAAGAATCTGCGCTTCGAACATTTTATAGGCGGTCTTTTTGCAATCAGAGGCATAACCTTGAACCTTCGTCTGGACTGATGACGTCAAAGCACTTAACAGCGGCTTTAGCGCACTTGGCGCCAGTCGTCTTTACCGCGTTACGCTGATGCATCTTTCTGTCGGAATGTCTCTCAATACTGGCAGCTTCAACAAACTTACCAACAAGTGTGCTGCTTTTTTTGTGGGGAGTCAAAGCTTCAGAATCGTTAGCTAGTGTTTCGTCTTTCCCGTTGCTCGTTGCCTGTGCCTGCGACAGAACGGGAGCCCCGATGACTTTAAAGCTAATACACTCGCCTAGAGTCCTCTCCATCAGTGGGATTCTATCGCTGTCATGAATAGCTTTTTCTCTCTGACCTTCTAAGTGGGCCTCATGCTCTTTTTCACGAGCTTTATTCTGTAGCGCTTTATTTCGCACATTCTGCTTAAGCACCTGGTTCTCAAGCTCTTGTTGACAGGCGTCAACTTCTAGCGAATTGCGATGCGACTTGTCGTCAAGCTCTTTTCGACGCGGTGCATCTTGATCTCGTGCGGTGCGAAGGGGCTCCATCTCTAGCGCTTTATGATGCACCTCGGCGTCCTTAGCTATGCAATGGGCCTCGGCCCCGACTCCTCGCGATGCACCTCAGTGTCTGGCTCTGTCTGAGGCCCTTCGGCGGCTGGAATCTTGTAACCGGCCTCTATATCAGGTGCCTCGCGATTCTCCTCGGCGTCCTAATATGTCTGGTGCACTTCAGCGGCTTCTGCTTCGTGAAGGGCCTCAGCCTCCATAACTTGTCAGCATGCCTTATCTTTACGTGCTTTTACTCCTAGCGCTCGTCAGCGAGCCTCATTTTCACGTGCTTCCACCTCCATCGCCTTACGCCGCACCTCATCGCGCGCTCTCTGACGCACTTTTGCGTCCTGTACTTTGCAATGGGCCTGAATTTCTAGCGCTTTGCTGTGCGCTTCAGTGACGTACTTGTATTCTGCACTTTTGCAGTCGGCAAGTATCAGAGCAGCAAAGTAGCCGAACAAACGTGTTGAACCTGATGAAAGTAATGCGCTTCCTCGACGGGTAAGCGCTTCAAAATGCATGCATTTTTGCAAGGAATCGACATGGCAAGCTTTTCTAAAAGTCTCACCCAACACCACTATCTTCGCAGACCTTTTCAAAATAACGAGAAAAGACACGATGTTTTCGCCCATTCTGAGGAGTTAGAGTCGGTATTGTGCTCGCTGCCACTCAATGGTTTCAATTCTGCGATCAAGCTCTTTCATTCTGCGAGAATTTTCGGTTTTTGTGCGACGCTGCTCGGCCTCTCATTGTTCGCGGTTTTGAGCTTTGAGCTCTTCACGGCGTTTCTCGGCCTCTCGTTCTTCGGCCTTCTGTTTTGCTCACAAACGAGCTCCCAAAACCTGTCAGCTTCCTCGGACATTACATTCTCTGCCCGCATCCCCTCGAGAATCGCTTACTTGTTATAGCGAACCCTACGGAAATACCCATGGCTCCACGAACTTCAAGGAATATCTGCAGAAAGTACTGCTCTATTGCTATCTCGTCTATTGTGATGCTCTACTACTAATGTTCACCGTACTCTAAAAGTAATCTCATGGTTTAAACTACGTGAATAATGACTAATAAATTATAACTAACAAATAAAAAGAACACTCTTCTAACATCTGCCAGTGCTAGGGAGGTGTGGCGAAAGGAACAGTAAACATTGAACACCCACCAAACCAAAATAGCTGACTATGGTCCAACTTGTGGCTGCCGCCGAACAGTGCTGTGGGTGTCCTCAATCTTCCCGGGATCGATCGAAACTTTCATCCGGTGAGATTGGGGTAGCGGTTTCCCAGAGCAGCAATACGTTGAGGACCGCGGAAGCGTATACCAGCGTATCCAAACGCTGATATCAGGTTGGTTGTGCTCAAGCTTCTAGGAGTACGATCCGGCGTACCAAACGTTGGGTAGCGTATCCCAGCGTAGCGGAAACGCTATCACGGCGGTCGTTCTCGTGCTCAGAAATCCGATCACACTTGCCATAACAAAAGAGGGCGTATCCCGAAGCTGCCAACCAATTACGGTTTGATGGCACACCCCCGCTGTCATCATTGCTAGGAATTCCAGTTTATGGCATCCCACCGCTGCCTCCACTGCTATGAATTCGGGTTTGATGGCATTCCGCCGCTGCCTTCACTGTGTCGCGATGGTAGCGGTGGCCGAGAGCGGTGAGCATCCGAACGGACGTCGCTGAACCCTTTGTCCAGGTGCAGATTAGGGAGGCAATCGTTTTTAAAGCAGCAAGATTTACTACAGCAGGTTATAGTTTGTACAAAGCCGGCCAGCACGATGAAGTCAGCTGTTCAAAATCCTCACTATAGGCTGGCGCGGACTTAAATACCGTCTTTGGTCTTTCCTCCAAAGAACAGTTCCTGGTGCTTGGCGGAGGAGAAGAAGCCTTCCCTGAAAACTGCACGTGGGGTTCTGTGATGTGGCTTGGCAGAGGAAGCGCAGCTTTCGCGGAAGTTCACGTGGCCCATTACCTTCCGCATGGAAGGTGGCGTTTGGGAGGCTGGAGAGACTTCGCTGCAACTCTGAGTGGTGTGCCTTGGCTCCTCCGTTTTCGTGAAAAATATGGCGCTGGGAGGAGAGAGAGTTTACTGGAACTGTGCTCCCGTTGCCGTAAGAAGAGGGCTCTTGAACAAGGAGCATGCTTCTGGAATAATAACCCGAAGCACTCTCATGCTGGTTGTTTCCCTTCTAGCAAATATTTGTTTATTTTTATAGAACAGTTGGTTCAAGAAGGTTCGAGATTATTGTAGACTGTTCTGTTAAGATTGCGCGCAAATGCGAAAACTTGAGATTATTTTAGAGCGTGCGCAGAGAGAAGTGATAAACTGGCATCAACCAAAGCAAAGCTTACGGCATATTTGACGCTTGTGCAGCCTACGCTAGAATATGCGAGTATTATATGGGATCCGTATAGGAGATACCAGATTGATAAGATAAAAAAATACAAAGGCGAGCAGCTAGGTTTATTCTGTCAAAATTTAGAAGCACTGATTTGGTTAGTGACATGCTCAGCTATCTTAACTTCCTTGCCTTTCAGACCGACAGAGAATAGCTATTTTCATGGTAAAAACTATTCCCTAAACTTAAACACTAGTTCGTATTTAAACCAAGGAACACTCGCACCGTCAGGGGTAGCCATGTGGGCTAGTTTCTCGCAATCAATGCCAGGGTTGATAGTTTTAAATATTCGTTCTTACCGAAAACAATCTGCAATTTCCGCAGTCACAGTTAATCAGTTTGAGTCATCCTTCCTTCGTCATTACTCACTTATAAGTGATGAATAGCTAGTGTAACCTTTTATCCGTGTGTTCTTGCATTTCCTTGTGCGCCTGTCTTGTGCACGCGCTGTACAAGTGTTTCTTGGTGCAGTTCCGGCGCATTCTATTGCAGAACACTTGCTGCGCCGCTTGTATGCGGAGATGTTGTGCGTGGCCGATGAGACCTCGGTTGTTCATTATGCGTTGCTTGTCTTTATGTCGCTATAGCTTGCCAATGCGTGCAAATGGTATATGTGCTCAAATTCGCTCTTCAAGAATATGACATCACTGTCATTTACAAGTCCGGCAAGAAACACTCCGACGCCGACTGTCTCTCTCGTGCGCCTGTCGACCAACCAATACCCGACCACCCGGATGACGACTACTTCTTGAGAACTATAACTACCGACGACTTCGCTGAACGACAGCGGGCCGACCCGGAACTTAAGGCCCTGATAGAATACCTCAAAAGTAGGACCGCCGAAATCCCGAAGGTATTCAAGTGCACACTTGCGTCGTTCTTCCTGCGAAACGGTCTTCTACAAAAGAAAAACTTTTCACCACTTTGAGCTAAGTACCTCCTTCTGATGCCTTCAACTCTACGACCAGAACTCCTGCAGGCCCTGCATGACAATCCGACAGCAGGGGCACCTCGGTGTTTCTCGCACGCTCGCGAGGATACAAAGTACTACTAGCCACGTCTTACCACCGATGTCACTCGTTATGTGAGGACATGCCGGACTGTCAGCGACGCAAGACACCGCCGACAAGGCCAGCGGGACTTCTGCAGTCAATTGAACCACCTTGCCGACCTTTCCAGCAGATTGGTATGGACCTACTGAGGCTGTTCCCGACGTCGTCTTTCGGAAACAAGTGGATCGCGGTAGCTACCAACTTTCTCACCCGCTACGCCGAGACAAAAGCCCTTCCCACAGGCAGTGCATCCAAGGTAGCTAAGTCTTCGTCAAAAAATATCGTCCTACTTCACGGCGCCCCGGAGGTCCTTATCACCGACAGAGGAACTGCATTTACTGCCAACTTAACTCAAGCGATCTTGGCATACAGCCAGACAAACCATCGCCGGACGACAGCATACCCCCCACAGACCGACGGCCTCACCGAGCGGCTTAACAAGACGATCGCCGACATGCTGGCACTGTACGTCGATGTCGAACACAAGATATGGGACGCCATTCTTCCGTACGTGACCTTCGCATACAACACGGCGGTGCAGGAGACGACGCAGATATCTCCATACAAACTGGTATACGGAAGGAGCCCGGCAACGACGCTCGATGCCATGTTACCCAACGTCACCGCGACGAAACACCTCATGTGAGTGAGTAGCTTCAACGCGCGGAAGAAGCCCGACAACTCGCACGTCTCCGTATCAAGAATCAACAGACGGCCGACAGCCGCCGTTACAATCTTCGACGACGCTTCGTGGAGAACCAGCTGGTGAACGTGTTTGGGTGTGGACGCCGATCGATACCGACGTGGACTGAGTGAAAAGCTTCTGCGACGGTACTTCGGACCGTACAGGGTGGTTCGACGTCTCGGCTGACTTGATTACGAGGTTGTCCCCTATGGCTTCACGAACTCTCAACGACGCCGATCGTGACCTGAAGTCGTCCAGTCGCCCGCCACGTGCGTTAACAAACTGAAACAGTGTTTTTGTATTATTGTTGTATTGTAATTTATTCATTGTACTTTCTTGCATTATTTTGTACCTTCATCTTTAGTTAAAGCGTCAGGACGATACTAGTTAAAAGGGGGGCAATGCCACGTTCCATTCCCCAAGTTTTTTATCGTCCAAAACCCTACATGATCTCAGCGCAACCGCGCCTGCAGTTTTCGAGAAGCTTCCGGACTTTAGTAGTTCATTTCGATAAGATGACGCCAACTCTGCGAACTGTACAGATTATTCTGGAACCTACGCCACCGCCAGCGATAACGCTAGCTAGAACATTCGATGGCAAGAGTATAAATGCGACGCAACTTCGCCGCTGTCAGTAAGTAGTTGATCGACGGCCAACACTCCGTTCGCCGCTATCAGTCCAAGACTGCTACTGTAATCGGACTTTCCGTTTACCGGGCGCAGGTTCGCCCAAATAAACAGTTAAATTTCAAACACAAAGTCTCCTTTCTTCAGCCACGTCATGACCCCGTGACAATATGATAGTGAAGCACGTGGTGTGGAATTCGCAATAAGTTATC